>JXOS01003170.1:0-18310 GCA_001015075.1 Cirrula hians
ATACGGAAGGCATCTGAAAATACCTGAAATGGTGGTGTGATTTTATGAAAATCAGTGGTGTCTCCAGTACAGTACGTGATCCTAGTGGTGGATCATACGTTATATTAAGCTCAATCAGCAATGACTGGAATGCTGGAATTGGAAGTTACATTTATTCGTGCACCTTATAAAAATGATATTATTGAGTGCTGACAAGGAATATCTCTAAGGTACACATTAGTTACATATACAGGGTCCTGATCAAGTTAACATGCAATCACAGCTATATTCACAGTAGAATTAAGATTTTCAAAATTCGATCTAGTTGATTTCTAGCAATGTTTAAATGGTACTCTTAGTTTTCATCAAACCAGCCCAATTTAAGAAGTAGTATTTATGTCATTTTCTCAGCAAGCTTTCAATTTAAATAATTGTAATATGCTCTGCTCATGATAGAATTCCATGATGTTGCAGGAGTGATTAACTTAACTGAGCTTGATTGAGGACAGACTAGGAGCATCCCAATGCCCACATAATATACATAACCAGGGTGCTCAACTACTTTTTATTCAGTTACACCCATATTCATTAAAGTTCCTTGTGAAGGGCTTGTGACCTAAATGACATTAGTAGTATGGATTTAATTTTTTTAAAAATCGATGAATTTGGTTCATTTGGTACTCGAAGTTTTCACTGAACTACACTTATTTGTATCCTCATATTTTTTATATCAACGCAGATGTTCAATTGATTGATTGACATTTTTCGTTATCAAATTGAAGGTTTTGACGATATTTGCTAAATATACCATCAATTTATCAATACCACAACTTGAAAGCTACGAAAACTTATTTTATTTCCTATTTTCTTAATACTTATTGTAATATTGCATGGATCATAGACTGAGGGTATTATGGGTTTGTGCAAAGTATGTAATAATAGAATCAAAAAATATCGTTAAATACGTTCGTCTGTCCGTCCGTCTGTTTTTATATCCATCTATCCCTGAACACGATAACTTGAGTAATATTTGAGCTAGAACTGAAATTCGTATTTGGAATATATTTTGTAAAAAGAAAGAACGAGTCCGTGAACGGGAAAAATCGATCTAAAATATTGGGTACCTCCCATAGGTAAATTCTCACCGATTTCACGGAAATCTATAAAAAGCGAAATATTTTAATGCATTCTTCTAGAATTTGGCATTGAAGCAGTTTTTGATCATGACCATATCCTTGCTAAATTACAATTTTCAAAATCAGTCTAAAGCTTCAGTTACCCCTCATAGAGCATATACTTACCGATTGCACGAAAATGAACATAAAAGCATTATCGTAGATTATTGAGATTCGGCATAGATTCTCTTTTGGAACATAGTCATCATATTGTTAAATTATAACAAAATCGATCAATAAAACTTCAGGTAGCTCCCATAGAACATTTACTCCCGATTTCACGGAAATTAGGATTAAAGTCATTGTGGGTTACGCAGATTCGGAATTGAAGCATTTTTTGGCCATTATCTCGAGATTTTTACCTTCAATTGATTGAATGGCTACTGGGTATTATGTATTCGGTCTTGACCGACTGTTACGTCGATCTTAGTTTTCCTATGCCCAAGTGTTTTAACATGTGGGCCCTGATATACATATTAAAAAAATTTTTGTTCGTTAATTGCTATCCTTTTCTGAGTTCGTTTAGTAATTAAATTGAATGGTACTTTCAATTGTTAGGAAAAAAAAAAAAAAAAATGAATTAAAGCAATGAATTCTAGGCAGTCGTAGTAATGCCGCAGAATTGCGTGACCAATTCAACGGCATGGCAGCAAGTGTTTGCACACAAACATTCACGCAAATAAACTTTTATAAATATTTATTAATCAATACGATGACAGCGTATGCTTGAATTTATACAAAAACAACAACAGCCAATAAGGCAATGGAACATTTATGCCATTGGAATTGTACTTTTGTTGCAGCGCAATTTGTTCACTTGCATTCAATACTAACTGCTGGCTCACGTACATACACACTCATATAATTCCTGCGTGGCTATGCGTTTCTATAATGTGTTAAACATAAAAGCAACAACATTTGCAAGTAAATAACTTGCACAAGTATCACCGTATGCGGCTCTGGTGCATGCGGCTTATTATAAGTGCTGTTGTGTTTGTGCGCTGCAGCAGTAGTGTGAATGTCCTTGCACGTTCTATACATTTTTAATGAGTTCACTGTTGAACACGAAGTTTTTTTTGTTACCATCTACTTGTTCCATTTATTCGTTGTTGTTGCTAATCTGGGTAGTGTGCCGTGTAGCGGCAGCGATGAGGCGGCAAGGGTTGCGGTAGCGCACACTTTTGTCCTGTTATTACAAGAACAATNCGCGCAGCCTGCACACTTTTGTCCTGTTATTACAAGAACAATTGGATTATGGCTGATTGAAGTTGCTACCTCAATATGCTGTACGCCAAATGTATATGTGTATATGTATGTGTTCATGAAGTGTANACCAACTGCATATGTGTATATGTATGTGTTCATGAAGTGTACTTAGGTACATGTAATGCAGCATGTGGTACATGCAATCACTTGCTTCTGAGCGAAAATTATTGAAAATCATGTCGCTGCTATTTGGCGAACAATGTACATACCATATGGATACTGCTTGCCAGTGTATTGAGTGTAGTTATGCGCTCAGTCAGTGGCACTTTTGTGTTCATATTCCACAATATTCATATTTGAAATTGCATAAATATCCAAACGTTGAGTATATAAATTAATTTCGACAGGCTCTGGAGTCCGAAGTTCTTGTATTAAATCATCTAATGCTGAAATTGTGCTAAGATACTAGAGCAAAAACTGGGCACTTCCGCTTAGCACTTTGAATGATCACCATTTTTTTAAAACTTCCTTTCCTAAAGCAAGCGCTAGAGGTTGTTGGATTCTGTTAGAATATAACTTCAAAAAAGAAAGGAAAATATAAAAATCCATCCCAATCACCTATCAGTTCTTCATCCTTACATAATCGAATGTTAAATATATTTTAAATATTTAATATAACTTTTTTGTATGCCNGAGTATATTTTAAATATTTAATTTAACTTTTTTGTATGCCATTAGCAATTTTATTTTTAATTTAATAACTAACTGTATTAAAAAAAAGAAATAANAAATATATTTTAAATATTTAATATAACTTTTTTGTATGCCATTAACAATTTTTTTTTTAATTTAATAACTAACTATATTAAAAATATGAAATAAGAATTAATAGAATTAATAGAATTCCCGTTTCCATCGATTAAAAGCTATGTGAATGATCAAAAAGATAGCAAAGTGTCTTCAAAAACTAATGGGGTTTTTGTCGCATCATTAACTGCCACGCTAAAAATTGAGTACTGGACCTTCGAGGAAAAATTTTACGTTACTTTAAGATCTGCTGTGAAATTAATAGAATTCCCGTTTCCATAGTTTAAAAGTTATGTGAATGATCGAAAAATTAGGAAAGTGTGTCCAAAAATTAACGAGGTTTTTGTCGTCTCATTAACTGCTACGCTAAATATTTATTTAAAAAAACTATCCTGTGTGTTTGGTGGTTGTGGTGTTTTATGAGGTTCTAAAATCGAACGAAAAGTTCACAGGGGAAGTATGCTGTTAACAGCTGATGCTTTTGCACGTAACATTCTGAGAAAAACAGCTACAATACGCCGACAGACAGGAAAATGTTATATTGCAACATGATAATGCTAGGTGCTGGACATACTAAGAAACGCTTAAGTGGAAAGACTTAGTCTATCCACCTTATAAACTAGATATTGCACCTGCCGATTACAATCTCTTTCGATCAATACAACATTGCTTGGCTGACGAGCCCTTCTCCAATTACTAGGAAGTGCATGGTTAGTGGCCAAAGATAGACTTGCGATGAACACAATACAGATTGAGTTTTTGAATATACACCCCACAAATTTATTTATACTCATATTTAATAAAGATGGAGAAGTATCCTGATTAAATAAATTCAGACGGTTACATTGCAATAATATGAAATACTGATAAAAGGCGTAAAATGTTTGACGGAAAGCTATTTTGTAGTTCGATTTTAACGACTACTGCAGTCATCTGTGTATTTCAGAACTTGGCAAAAGTGGGTATGGCCTGATGAAAACAGGCAGTGTTTGCAGTAATTCCTTTAAATTGAAATTAGAGCAATAAATGTAAGCAGGGAATTAAAGATTATATACGTTTTCAAGAATTGTCTAAGCAATTTACGACCAACTTAATTCGAATTACATTTTTGTAGATATAAAATACATGCTTGACAAGCGACAGCACCACTTGTCAATACAGCTCAGGTAGGACTGCTCATACAGCTCATACTTATACTACCTAGCACCAATTGAAATTGTCTGTTTTAATTTAATCTTTAAAAACACCCAGAATCGCTCACACAAACAGCTTAAAATCGAATGCTAGTGCACAGCAGTCAAAGCATATAATCAGTCCACTAAAGCCATTGTCGTCAACTTGATAGGCGCATTTAGTACCTTTCTCAATGTCGCATTTAAAACGCAGAATTTAAGCTTTACATTTTTTAATTGAAGATGATTGAATGACACTTTCAAAGTAATTGAATTGGCAGCGAACATTGCTGCGATTTACTGCCAAAGCCATGAGCTTATAACCATGTCGCTTTTAATGACAGCTTTATCCACATGTGTGACGGTAACTTCGAGAAAATAAATGCAGACAGATAATACAAATACCAATTCTTAATAAAGGCATATGCAAATTACCTTTAATAAACACACGAACAGTAAGTCAAAAAAATATGTATGCATATAAAAAAACACTGAAGTATACTCAAATGGTTTATTGACCAACGCGCATGCAGCAGTCTAGCCAGATTTACTGGCCAGTAGCTATTTTTATGATACCATAGTCTTATGTTATACTGTGGCAATTATAACATGTCGCTTAATAGCCGCAGCGACTGCAGACGCACACATGCCAAACGCATGCCGTCGCTGTCTGGCTTTTGTTACGTGGAGAGGCTATCTGCAAATACCACTGTGTTATAAAGCAATTTGCAATTTTTATGGCAATATTTAAGTCACGCAGTAAACGCACGTGTGTGAAAAAGTGTGCGAAACCGGCGGAGTGACAGTAAAGGGCAGACAATGCGTCTCGCCTACCATATCGTCCAGCGCAGTGCAGTGTGCTAAGTGACAAAGTCAAGCACGTCAATTAGTTGTTGGCTTATGAGAATAACAAAACGCCAAAAATTAACCGCACTCTCTGCACTATATGTAGCTTTGCATTCTTCTCTATAACATTTATTATCTTCACATGCTAATTGTCCAGTCTGCTGCTGTCCCATTTTGGGTTTGTGCACTCACAGCATTGCTTTGTGCAACCATTTTTTATTAAACCTTGAAATATTTTTTTAAATTCCATTAAAGCGAAAAAAAATAAAATAAATAAAAATAAATCAAAAAAACAAACACATGAATCGAAGCGTAATGCTGTTATCAATGGTTGGGTTGTTAATAGCCATAATGCCTTTATGTGCCAAAATATTTTATAGTTATTTTCATGCGATACAAAACACAACAATACCAGCATACGGGAAGAGGTCCAATAAAATGAAGCAAGGCAATAAAATGCTATGAAAACAAAATTAAAATGGAATTACAAATAAATCTTGCTAATAAAAAAACAAGTTAGAAAGTAACAGTCGGCTAAGGCCGACAATGAGATACACGTCGGTCCCAAATTGTGAGGTTCTGAGAAGGAACAATATGAATAAAACACTATTCTTGAAATTAAAAGGTGTTTACAAGGCACTTCAGACTTTCATCCAATTAATTCCATTTTTGCCACAAACATTGATTATATTTTCGTCTATTCAATAATGAATTTCCGTTGAAATTCATCATACGAGCTTCATTTGGTTACAGACCTCTTTTTCGACACGTGGGTGATTTGGAAATATCTCTGATTTTCATGCAATGAAAATCCTCTTTGGTTCACACTTTGGTAATAATTTTAACCACTCGTTGAATTTGATTAATTTTTCTGGCTAAATTTGCTTAAAACTTTTTTCTTTGACTAACTCGGTGTACTGGAGGTAAATCCGATTTTCATTCAGTCATACTCATTTTTACTTATATTTTGATATGTACCAGGGCACTCGTTCAAGGTGTTAGAAACTTTTGACCAAAACTAATATTTCATTGTAGAAGTGCATAACAAGTAATAAAATGATAACTGCTTCATAATTCATACCTCCTCGAGCAACCTCAGATTTTTATCCAATCAATCCCATTTTTTGTTCACACATTGATCACGTTAATTTGCACTTAATAATGAAATTTCGTTGAATACAATTAATACTTGTAACTTATTTTGCATGCAACCATTTTTCGAACCATATTGGTTGACTGGATGTAGCTGTGTTATTTAGCTATTCCCTTTATTTTCTGTACACGTGTAGATCGTATCTATTTGAACTTTATGATTATTACATTTCATTGAATTTGATTCATGTTGGTGGCTTATTTTACCGTCATCCGTTTCTTCAGACCACAAAGGTGTACTGAAGATATTTCTGATTTTTATTCAATCCTATCAATTTTTAGTACAATCATAGATAATATATTTAAAACTTCATAATGCAATTTTGTTGAACTTTTTCATATTTGTGGCATAATTTGGATAAAACCCTCTTTTTGGACCAAATAAGTGTACTTGAGATTTTCACCAATAATTTAACTTATATTTAGTAGACGCACTGATAATATTTTTTTTAACTCAATAATTCAATTGCAATGAATGCATTTTAATTAATATTAATAATTAATATTAATGGCTAATTTTTCTTGATACCATTTTATGAGACCTTACGTTAATACTGAACTTGATTGAAAAATACCATATTAGCAGATCGCAATAGAACTAAGGTTCCGATTGAATAATGAAGTGTACTGGAAGTAATGGTCGGATCTGACTTAACCTTATACTTTAATCTGACATTTTCCAGCTCAAATACTTTGTTCTTGGTTAATGTTACGTACAGACTGCGCGTGACCAGATCAATGGTAATGTTGATCATATCAGTATCTATTTTCATTGGTCTCTGATCACTCATTCTGGGCGTTACAAATGTTTGACCAAAACTAATATCTCATTTCGTTGGCGACGTGCATTATAAGCAGCACAGTGTTTAATTTTGAAGAAAATAGATTAATAAAAAGATTACAAATAACATAATAAACTTTAATATACAAAATAAATACAACAAGAAAAAATATTTCATTCAATAAAGTACAGAATGCTGCGCAACAAAACAAAGTATTTAAAAAAACGTATACTCAAATTGCTTTTAGTTTTGAATTTTATTTATCTTTCCTTTTCACTTTTTGCATATATTTGCGAGTTCCGCATATGAATAGATTGAAAAGGAATATAATATACATAGCGTCATAAATATTGAAACATTGAGTTTTTCTAGAAGCATCTGAAGAAACAAGTTGCAAAACCGGTACTATCCGACTATAAAATATTCAAAATTTATCTCCTTTCATTTGTTGATGGCATTGTCGTGAATCCTGTCAGCAGCTCTTAAATTAAGCATTCCATACATTAAATTTTTGTATTTCTTATCAGTCATCATGTTTATTCATAATATTCCATTTTAATTCTTGTTACCATGGGAATTGTTTTCAACCCCTCTCAATTTCTGCACTAACCGCAGCAATATCTCCATCTATCAATCAACTTATCACCCTGTGATTTCATTTAACCGCATAATAACAAGATCTTACGTTTAGCATACTCCTTGGTTCAATATTGTTTATTAATTTGCAATCAATTCAGTTCGGAATTCTCAACACAAGATATTTCCAAAAGGGTTTTTCCAACACTTCATTTCCCCATTTAGTTTCTAGAACGCGTATTGATTTCAGAACGTATTTGTACTCAATCCTTGCAACTCAACAAGCATAGTTTTTAGTCCTACTTACTTTTTAAATGTTCTTTGATTAAAGCGACAGTTCTTTGTAGCTGACATAATCGCTTACCTTAATCTCTTTTACTGACGGTTCACTATGTATAAAGTAAACATGTCTATACGAGCTTGGTTAGAATTCGGTTAATAATTTGACTTCAAATTATCCAGTTTGTTCCTAATATTTGACAATAGCTATATTTGGATGGGAAATTGTTCTTTTTTATCTGAATTTCTGCGTTTTTAAAATAGGAATATAAATCCAAGATTATTCTGCATACTTCTACGGATTTCAATGTTATTCCTTTAGGAAACCAATGAATTTATGGAAGACAATGCCGTTTTTGTCTGTTAATGCTTAATCTTCAAAACTGTTTAAGAACATTGAAAATAATGCAAAATATGGTATGCTAAGAGAATAGAAAAATATGACGAAAGTATTCACAATTTTCACCGAATTTTAAACATAAACAACTTCCCCCTTATGAATGAAAATGCCACATCGCACTGTAACTATGGCAATGCCAGATGCAATTTATATAACAAAATACATAGACATAAGAGCCATATACCGATAATTTGTAATTTTTCAAATTTTTCAAAAACGAATGGACACTGCAACTCCAAATGGGGTTCCCCTAATTGCTTTAATTCTTACATTAATGGAAATTGTTTCACCACTCGCACTGCCATTAGCTTATGAAAATAACATTTTGGGTAAAGGCATGCTTTATTTGGTTTCGAATTAAATTTATTTTACTAATTTCCAAATAATTTAAAGTTCATAATAATGACAAATAGCAGATGTGACGCACTGCAGCATGAAATGCATTAAATATTTGTTGCAATTCACGGAATCGATTTCAAATAAATAATTTTAATTAAATGTATTCATTTGAACGGCAAAAATTTTAATTTAATTTTAATTCTCTATTTATTGTTTTTCTGATTGAACGTTAAAAGCAACCCACACGCAAAGCCACTCACACATACTTAAACATAAACCGAAATGGCATTTGAGCATACGTGTAATGCAATTAATCACACCTTTTTGATGGCAACTTTTATGCTTTACTTAAATGTAAAATTTCAATGCAGTGCATTTGAAATAAATCAATTTATATAAACTATATATATGTTTAGTGATTTCGAATGCTAATTAAACAAAAATTTGATTTCAAATGCCACAAGTGTAGGCTGCACCAGCCATAGTTCAACAGCATCGTAGTTGCTAACGTAATTAGGTCAAAAAATTCTGTTTTGTGCGCATGCGTTCATTTTTTTATTGCCCACACCTGATAGTTTAGTATAGTTGTTGTACTTTGTTTGCAGATAACTGGCGTGCATTATCTGATCAAGCGACAGTTTCAATTTGGCTAAAGCGTTGTAACCGGACACCAAGACTTCTTGTTGTTGACGTTACTGGCATTTTATATTTGCCTAAGCATTAAATTAGTGGACTTTATTTATTCTTTATTTTTTATGTTTGGCCTCGTCCTAAGTGATTTATTTTTTTTTTGTTCTTGTCTTGTACGTGTTTCAATATCTATTAGGCTTGTAAGTCATTCCATATCCCGTTAGGCAAAGCCCTCTAGAAAAAGTCTTAATTTTCGTAGCTTTGTACATTCTGACATTGCCTTGGAATACTCTACATCAATTAGCCTTTTTAGTTATTTTAAAGCTTGTTTTAACGCTCTCTGATTGATAGATTTCCGAAACTGGTATGAAAAACTCTAAGAGAATCAAAAGTACAAAAAGGGATACAAATATTTGAGAGAATAATTCGAAAACTTGCAATCATAGTAACTCTCATCCGCAGCAATTCCACAATTAATATTAATGTCGGTTAAGCTGGTTGTCACGAGCCTTTTATCTATGTTATATAATATTTCATATAAAAATGCATCGTTTGTTTCATCAACTAAAGTTGTGAGATGCTAACAATTCCGTAAACTCGTTG
Organism: Cirrula hians; assembly: GCA_001015075.1. NCBI lineage: Eukaryota > Metazoa > Arthropoda > Insecta > Diptera > Ephydridae > Cirrula > Cirrula hians. Next base: position 9,947 of record JXOS01003170.1, read on the forward strand.
CTGATCTTTTATGCTCATGTTGCGGATGAGAGTTACTATTATGGATATGGAAAGTTTCTATATGGATACCATGGTATCCGACATAACGCTGAAGTAACTACCGTCGCATACCGAGTCCCGTACCATATCGACAAGAGTACCATAACAAGTAATAATAGTCTTACATTTCGGATCATGAAGTGGGTCGACAGCAGTCGCTGGAAGGCATAGTCGACGCCTGAAAGAAATGAATTCATTAGCATATCTATTAAGAACCATTTAACATAGAAAAAAGGAATAATTTTTGAAATCATTTCCAAAAAAAAAAAAAAAAAAAAACCAAAAAAAACAGTCAAAATACTGCTGCAAATCCGAATAATTATATGTTCGTCCGCATATTTTTACGTTTAAATTACTTTAATCGGAAAAATCCTTTATTAAACATGCTGCATACTTCAAGGAACATTAATTCTCGTAAGTCGTTATGACATAAAAGTGGAAGTTACGGTTTGTTGAGCACAACAATAATAAACTTTGAATTTTTAGGAAGAGTTTATGATATAAACGCTTTGTGTTTGTTCAAAGAATATGTTATGTGCGGCTTTTATTGGGGAAACTCATTTTGTAGTAATAATATTCAGATTTTAGAGAGACTTCTTCAAGAATCAGGGTCAGATCTGATTGAGTACCATGATACAGTTAATGAATTGTCTTTGCCTTTTATGTTTATAATAACTTCTCTTTAAAACAAGGTTTTAAATTGTTTGCGTCCAATGGTTGCACTAACAAACGAACTTCCAAAAATTAACAATCTTTTCCTTGAAAACCTTAAATTAATTCGCACTACGAGTCTTTATTGCTAATTCATTTTTCGTTTCTTATCAATAATCCTTAAAAATGGAATATCCTGCATAATTGTACCTTCAAGCCCTTTCCTGTTTACTTCTTTAAAATTCTGTTTAAGAGACTAGATTTTATAAATCGTATGTATGTAATGAGCTTCGCAAAAGAGCTTTCATTAGCTTAGTGTCATTTAATCAATAAAAGCTGTGTATAGATCACCCTGTAATCGTTTTTCTGTATGACGTTGGTGATGGCTTTGTCCAATGTGTATTGCTATACGTTGGAAGAGATAAACTTTTATTCATTGTTGGTGTTCTACAATGCTTCGAATATTAGCTTTGATTGGATTCGTGACATATGAACAAAAAGCATCATCCTGTTAAAGTATTGCTTGAAGACTCTGGGGATGGATTCCTCAAATCTATTGATAGTACTCCATAACATAATAGCTATCATTATTATACTGACATCTGATTAAAGAGCACACTCAATAGATCACGCTGTATTAGTTTTTCTTAAAGATCATTTGTGATGGCTTATTCAAGTCTGTTCTTGCTTTTTGTAATAAGGATGCATTTTTAGTGAATTAATCACCATGAAAAAATATCTATCGTGACATTTGATCAACATGCTATTGTATTGTTAATCATTTTTGCGTTTCATACCATTTCTGCATATCAGTTTTTCTTGAAGACCTATTGTTAAGGGATCTTTAAAGCTGTTATTTACAGCCATATTAAGAAACAAACTTTTATCAATTCTCTGTGTATGTTTTGGGGTCACATAAAATGTATAGTTACCATAGCACTATAAGACTTGTATCCAATTTCATCGCTTTTTTAAGAAAATGATTTAACCTGCTTATTATTGTATTACAGGGTTACCATGATGCGTTTACTGAAGGTTTACTTCCGATTTCAGTGAAATGTTTATATTCACGTGGTATTTTATTGCATGTTACTGACATTTTATATGTAACCATAAAAATAATACACGGTCTTAAGGAACCACGGTCTTAAACTTGGTGCACCTACGTTATCCCTCGACATCACTGAAATAATCATAAGCGGCTGGTGTTTCAACATATGTTATAGAATTTATTATTCTACAATTTGAGCAAAATCAATGTTTTAACCACGATGAGTACAATTCCAAATCATCTGATCGGATGTAATTATAATTTGATATTGCTACGAATATGGATACTTTCATGATTGTCTCGAATTTTAACGTCATAGTAAGATAAGTTTGAGGACATCCCAAAGATCTTTTGGATCGATTTTAATGAAATAAACAATAAGCCGCCTCTTTGAAATTAAATGAAATTTAGAATTAAACCATTTTTCCTATGTTGACACTTTAAAAAAATCGGTCAATAACCTCAAGAAAACAAGAAAAACAGTTATACTTGGCTCACGTCGACATGTTACTTCCAAATTATTGAGTATAGATAACTCACAATATGAAATGGTTCTGCATGAAAAAAAAAAAATAAAAAATGTTTTCTAACTAAAATAAACTATTCTTGAAATTAAACGGTATTCCGGAGGAACCTCAGATGTTCATTCAATTGGACACCTTATTTGTACACACGTTGATTATATTCTCATCCACGTAACAATTTTTCGTTGAACTCTATTAATTTTTCTGGCCAAATTTGCTTAAAATCCTTCTTTCGGACGTAGTACCTATGAAAAGTTAAAAAAAACTTGCCAGAATTATTACAAAATTTTGTAAAAAAAGTCAGATTTTCACCCAATTACCATATGGGAGCNACAAAATTTTGTAAAAACGTCAGATTTTCACCCAATTACCATATGGGAGCTGTCCAAAAACAAAATGTTGTGCCATTAATTGGCATAAAGTCACCGACAAATATCGACTAGTACCAAATAGATTTTTAAAATTTGAAGAAAAAATTCTTGCATTTATGATGATATCCTTTTCTTTTTTNCAAATAGATTTTTAAAATTTGAAGAAAAAATCCTTGCATTTATGATGATATCCTTTTCTTTTTTTAGTAACATTTCCATTAACAAAGGATTTTGCGTTGTTAAGTTCGAGTTAACAGAATATTTCGCGGTTCAGTTAAATACGTATTTTTGTTCACGCTGTTGTTTGTGATACAGATTTTTACAACTACTGTCTTTAATCCTTGTATATAACAGGAGTTCCTTTTACGATCGATCTTAAAACCTGAACTAAGTTCCTGGCTAATTAAGAATGCTGCTATAAACTTTAGAACTGCGTTCATCAATGGTTGGCTGCAATCTATAACCTTTGAGTGCGGCAGCTGTGTCATTTTGACCAGCGGCCTTAAAGGGCCACATGTAGCGGACGTGAGCATATGGAAATTGTGCCACACCGTGATGCGCCATCACCTCATTGGCGTAGCTATTCGAATTCGCGTGCATGTGCCAAAACTTTGGCAACGCTTTGAGTTATAGGCATATTAAAAATTATGCAAGTGGCAGCGAATACGTGAGAATCGCTCTCTTGAGCAGCTGTCAGAACAATTTAATTCGTTTCGCTGTGAGTGCAGTCAAGTGTGAGGAGCTGTGTTGGCAGAGCTTAGTGGCCGGCAAAAGGCTGCCGCACATACGCGGTAAAGTTGTGAAGCCTGCGTGGTTATGATATGAAAATTGGATTTTATTACATTCAGCGCTGTTGACGAGGATTTCTTCTAATGCTGCTGCACCTTTTTGTGCGCCGAACTCAGAACGCATCGCATGCCATCGCAATGAAAATAAATGAAATGAGTTTTCTGTTTGTTAAAGTTGTTATCGATTTTCAAGTGGGTAATTGGTTTCTTTCTTCGCAATCTCTGTGCGTTTCTTATGCTGTCCTATATTATGGTTTTCTTTGAATTTCCTTGATTTTATTATATTTCTTTAGTTTGCTGGTGAGTGCAACTCTTACTCGTGCATACAAATTGGAAAATATTTTGATCAAAGTTTGCTGGCAGCTTAACCGAACTTTTATTCTTATCTTATTTTCCGCATATAAAAATTGTTTCGTTCTGAATTTTTACTGGTTGGCTTTTTGCTTTTTGCCTGTGCATGTGTTAATACTGGCATTTTGGCATGTACTGAACTAACAACAAAAAGCGCACAAAAATATGTCAGTTTATTGCTCATAGAATTTTTTTCGCTTTTTGCGTTGGCAAATAGACGCAGCAAGAAGTGTGCTCTGCGCAAGCTGGCACAAATGGATATTTCTTATTGCTTGCGAGAAAATTTTTTTTTTAGTTTTTCGAAAGGCCGCTAAAGTATGCTGCGAAATGTTTTTTCAAAATCGCAAACATTCACTTAACTTTTTGCCAATGTTACTGGCAGCTTTCCTCGTGCACACTGTGCTCATATTGTGTATTGACTTTTTGATTTTTTTAGATATTTTTTTTTTCATTATTATTTGTATTACGATTTGAAGTGTTATTATTATGTAAGTTACCTTCAGTTATTTGATTGACGGCAGCTTGCAGGGGTAACACTGCGCCTATGATTTTGAAGTGGATATTGTTCAAGTAAGCAGGCAGAGCACACAAATGACGCCAGCACCTTCCACTGTGTTTTCCCATTTGGGATAAAGATTTCCCGCCTAATAGGATTGCTCGGAATCGTTGAATACCAGTTTAATTGAGTGGAGAGTGTAAATGAGAATTATGGTAGGCTCTGCTTTTGTCTCCTTCAGAAACGTTGCATTTTATCCGTTATAAAGCTGAAATGGCAAAATTCCCCGTAGGTTGCTGAACATGGTAACTCGGTCCACGGCTAGACGTGCGTATACGCCAGCAGTACCGATCTGATGGTTGGTATTTTACTGGAAATTGTTGTAATGGTACTGTCACCGGCCATTGATGTGTTTTTCTATTCGGTGCAACATCGTGGTTATTTTAGTATGTATCCCGCTATAAGGTAGATCTCAAATCAAATTATGGTAGGTGTACATGCTGTGTACATGGTACAATTAAAAAAAACCAACGTAACTAAGTTGAAGTTGTGGACCCCTCAAATCTGTATGCAAAACAGCATATGATAACTATCATATCAAAGTTCGTGGGTATATCCCGATTTGACTGTAACAGACATTTAGAAATTTTGTTCATTATGTACCGTCTTTTCCAAATTTTTTTCGAGTATTTTTCTAACAATGCAGCGAAATAGCAATCCTCGTNCGTCTTTTCCAAATTTTTGTCGAGTATTCTTCTAACAATGCAGCGAAATAGCAATCCTCGTTATTCCATCCGTCCATCCGTCCGCAATGAAAACTTAGTGCAAGCGCGTTAAGCTAGGTCAGCCAAAAATGGTACCCAGATTGAATGGAGAATTCCTGGATTTAAGTTGATACCTTTGTGCTGATTCTATGTGGCAGAAAATAAGAGTTCTACAATATATCAAATTAATCTCAAAAACGTATGCTGTAAAGCGCTCCGGTTCATTTGCGCCTGCGCAAATGACATTTGCTTTTGTAAAATGTGCCTTTGCTCTGCTTCGTTCTGTTCTTGTTGGAAATGTCATTTTAATTGTCTCATTCACATCTATTGAAATATTGAAGAAATATTGGAACTTTAATTTTCCTTTCTCTCGCATTTTATAATAACACAAAGCGATAAGAGGTGCAGGGCGAAAATTTTCAAAATCAAGTCGCAAACATTTAGTAATTACCATGTGTTGGTATATATTATTATTATATTTGCTTATATATATATCTATATATCTATATCTTTGATACTCAAGATGACAATAAAAAAACCATAAAGTACCGGAATATGGAAATATGGGTTTGTAGAGCTACTAACCCGCAAATATGAAAACAAGATAGATGTAATAGTCAGTTAAAACCGACTATATAATACCTATCAGTCCTCCATCGTTTTGTGACTATGTCTTTTAAACTCAATTATTTATATGTCAGTGTATATAAACTATTCTATTTATTTTTTTCATGTAAGTTTAGGCAAACTTTGAATTGTTGTTCATATTTTTTTTCTTAAATTTCAAAAATAGTATATGGCAGACTGCTGTTATGGTAATGACTCTCATAAGCTTCTATACTAAATTCCAGTAGAATGCAATTAAAGGCTTGGCTATATAACTAATCTCCGTTAAATCTAGAGTAAACTTTCTACGGAAGGTTACCCTAAGTTATGGACTGCTCAAGTTATCGAGTTAACGGAGAAACGGACCCCATCGACATTTTTTTGTTTGATTCTCTGAAGATGTCGCCATGCATTACATACTTTGCACAAACACACAATGCCCCCAGTCATATATGTCTGAATGGTATAAAACATATTAATAAAAAATTGTAGCTTGATGTTGACTACTATATTTCGGAATTGCCATGCCGTAAATGTCATTATGAGTGATGCTGCATACATTATGCTTTGTTTGTTTGTGTCTGCTACACGTCGTCAATGTGATTATATTACAGCCATCGATGCCGATCCGGCAACTACAATTTTGGATTGAAATCAAAACATTTTTATGTGCGCTTATATAAATATTTCTATAATATTATTGTGCGCTTTGGCTCACACTAAAATATGACATATTTGTCACAATTAAATTAAAAATTTTGTGTTTTTGTATTAGTGGATAATCCATATGTCTGCAGTGGAAACACAATACCGTAGTTTGGGCTTTATTGGAAACATTAATTGTGTTTTAATTCGTAGCTCGATACTGTTTTTGCATTATTAAACTTTATTTAAAAATTTTATGCATTTCAAATTTGTTTATTTGAATTTGAATTGTTGATTTTTCATATTAACAAATATTGCGTATAAATTAAGTATAAATCGAAGTAGCTTTTGTTGAAGCCTGGCAGCGTGTTTTTCAGACAATAAATATGAAACTCATGCTAATCTCTAGCTGAATTGTTTTTTTATTTTTAATTTAAAAATTTTTGTTGCTTTCTAAAGCGAGTTCATTAATGAAATCAAGTTTTAAGCATTGTTGTGGCATTTTTCTATGAAATTCTTAATTCGTAGCTACGGTGAGAAGTGGCACGCAAGCAGTCGGTATTAAAGTGCTACAAATTAAACGCTCTAGCTCTGGGTAAACTTTGTTGCCAATTTGTCTACAATTTGGCAATGAAANAGTGCTACAAATTAAACGCTTTAGACTCTGGGTAAACTTAGTTGCCAATTTGTCTACAATTTGGCAATGAAATTTTGAGAATAGAAAATGGAACAAATTAAAGAATATAATCGTTATATAAACGTAATGAACTATTCACTTGTAATCAGATGTTTGGGTATAAAGTTTTAAAACCGATGCAGCTCTTTTGATATCGTATGAGTGTTGTTATGAATTGAAAACCAGAAGTGTGCGTAAACTTCAAATACAATATGAACGAATAAACAATTTGAAGAGCGTGTAAGAAATGGACCACTAATATGCTATTATTTAACGTGCATTATTAAACATGCCTTGTGTTGCAAGTTCTTTGAAATTTGGGAAAACTTTTCCAACGAGGTACAACGGAATGTTAACTTCAAATGAGTCGACATAAAGATTTTAAAATTTGTATTTCAATGCTTAATTTCGAATTAGCACCCAGACTGGAAATTTTAAGGTTGCCAGTAAGCGATCTTTGGTGCTCAATTTCTTTATTTAGCAACTACGAGGGTTATTATTTATATTTCGGGAATAGCAACTAATAATAAAGATTTTTAAATGAAAATGACTTTTTTTTTTCAAAATATATACTTTGATGAAGAAAATGCTTATGTATTCGTAAAAAAAACATTGATACACCTTCAGAATATGGGTTTTGAAATGTGCTTCNGACTTTTTTTTCCAAATATATACTTTGATGAAGAAAATGCTTATGTATTCGTAAAAAAAACATTGATACACCTTCAGAATATGGGTTTTGAAATGTGCTTCTGCTTTTTTAGGGCTCGTTAATCTTTCACTACAGGGGTATTCGGAAATAAGTAGAAGTCATTCGGTGCCAAATTAGGAATTTTTGACTGTTCAAGATGAGAGAGCGTTTGCATTATCATGCTCGAACATCTATGGTAGGAGTATCTATAGCGGGTGGTTTTACGAATTCGTTCAAAGACTTCCAGCAATAAATTTTTGTAATTTTGTTTTATAACACAACAACAAATTTTGGATGCACCTCGTTGAATTCGTCACTGACCGCACTACAATCACGATTAAATTGACTATATCCGCAATATACTTTGCTTTTTGATGGTCCTTAATTGCTATACAAAGAAGTCAGTTGAACGATACATTGTTGTTGACATTATCCACATTTTTTATAAAATTGATGATCTGAAATCGATGTAAACAAACAATATACTACTTTTTCATCAAAAATTTGGGAGTACTTTTATTTTATAACTAATATGTCTAACTCTTCTATGGTGCCAGTAGGTTGTTTGCACTTGACATTAGTGTTGACTGAAATGTAAGTAGGACTTTCGTTACATCTCAGACAACGGGATTGTGATTTTGTTTTAAAAAATTATTACAGATTATTACAGATTAGATTTTTTCCAGCTAGTGGATGTGGATGTGGATGTTT
>JXOS01003170.1:18369-50481 GCA_001015075.1 Cirrula hians
GTTCAGCTTCTATTTCTTAAGGAAATATTACTGATTGNATTCCGCTTCTATTTCTTAAGGAAATATTACTGATTGATGATTACTCTCACAGCTAAGGATCTTCAAACCATTATGTATGTTAAGGTTTCAAATATACCGTGGTATACATTTCTGTTTTTGGATCTTCTCAATATTCGATGCTGAGTTTAGTATCGATTGTTCTGAATAGTATGTTTGTATCAGTTTGCTTTGTAGTGTTAGAAATCGGTTGTGTACATGAAATATTATTAATATTATTTTTTGATTTTGTAAGTTGGTTTTTCAACTGTTAAATATTACTTGAATTTAATTGAAAGGTAAAGATTCAGTTGGATTGGCTTGGGCTAGGTTTTTAGTACTTGCAGTGGTTGATTGGTAACTTAGATAGCTACTAGGTTCGGCTCTGAGGTTCACGCTGGCTGACACCACTTGCCTTGCGCTCTTGCTTTTTTTTTCTCGTTTTAATACACTATGGATTGTAGTGGCACAACAATGGCACTCAAATTCATTGAGGCGCCCCAAGCCATAACATGCTACATATGCAATTACATTGTTTACATTAAAAATGATATTAANTCAAGCCATAACATGCTACATATGTAATTACATTGTTTACATTAAAAATGATATTAATTTATAATGCATTGTTGTTGCTGTGATGCATATAACATCTGCATAGTTTCATTGCCACTGCAATGTGTCTGAGTAGCAGTTAAGTGCTCGCAAGTGCGAACACAATGCAGACACTTCATGTTTCACCGCTTGCCTGGGGTTGCTGTTTTAAATAAGTCCATCTCGGCTTTATGTTAATAAAGAAATAAACAAATGCATTCAAAAGTGTATTCATATTGTTTAAATGTAATAAAATTAAGTGCAACTAATGGCTGCGATAAGGGCTCCTAAAAGAAGCATGTGTAAAGTAGAAGGTGCTTGTAGCTAGACAGGGAGAGTGCCTGAATTGCCTTATAGCGTCTTGGTACACTTAAACCAATGAGATTAATTTTCAGAGTCAGTTATAATGTGGTATGCTATTATCAAAGTGTTTGCCTAGGATTAGTCGTTTGATGAATAGGAAACCAAATTTTTTTGTAATTAAAATATTATCTTTATCGTTTGCTTGTTACAAATACTAATTTGTTTTGTTTCTTACTCATTTCAGTGCTCTTAGAGGAAACACATGGATAAAGGTAAGCTGTGATGATATCCTCTAACTGCCAGCTGCACATAAAGCAGAANTTTCAGTGCTCTTAAAGGAAACACATGGATAAAGGTATGCTGTGATGATTTCCTCTAACTGCCAGCTGCACATAAAGCAGAAATTTGGTTTCAATATATATGTTATGTTATTTTTACAAGCTTTTCTGGCGTCTCTGCTTATCACTATTCCTTCATTAGTGTTATGGTGCAAGCACTTACTCTAAACATATTGATGTAATGCTTTGAATATCAATTATTAGTATATTAAAATAGTGTTGATAAATATAATACTTCAACAAATTCTAGAACAGAAAACTTCCTAATATATTGAAATGAGTGTGCTAAGTCTGCAAGCTCTCCAAATTACCTGCTTTCAGCAGTGAATTCATTGCCATGGCAAGTCAGCCCTCCGAGTCAATGCTTCCAACACGATATGGTTTTCATGTAACTATTTTCAGAATTAATAGTTTTGAAACCTTCGATAAGGAACTGGATGCTCTTTATGTGTACAATTAGCAAATATCTGTTTATATTAGAAAATTCCATAGAAACAGTTTATCACTTTCGAGTGTTGTGAGATATAAATTCTTTTCTTCAGCTGAGTAGTCATAAGTTTCAGATAGCGTTCTATGGAATCACTGAAATGTACGAGTCTTTAAGTGTACTGCAGCACAGTCAGCTAATTAACTGATCAATGGACATGCCTTATGAGGCAAAAAATCTTCCGTTAAACATCTTAGTAAAAAGGTTGAGGTTTCATATTTCGTTAAGGCCGTCTAAAGGTTTTTAATCAAGTCTGGAAATGGCGTAGTTAGTTATGGCTTTAAATTCCTATTCTTCAGTTGAAAAATTGTGAAATAAAAATGGGAGGGAAAAGTCTTGAATTGTCTGATAATATTTTTCACAGTGAGTTATTTAGCCAAGAACTAAGCTTATAACAATAACTTTTTCAATATAGTCTATTTTCATTCAATTTTTTTTTTTTGATATTTTTTTTCAATTACTCTGTCAGNATTTTTTCAATTACTATGTCAGCGTTTTTTGAATACTATTCTGTATTTGAATTGTTAAGCTAGAAATTCGTTTATCGCTAGGGAGCATGAGAGTGTCCTTTTACACTTTCCTGCTTGCGTCGCATTACAATATTTGCTCTGACATTCTTGGACTTAGCGTGAGAAAATTGCAATACACGCTCCTGGCTAGGCAGCAGCTAGTTGCTCGTGTCCTTTACACTGTCTGACAATACGAGACGTGTGGTATCAATCAAGGAATATCCTTGTTATGAAGAGTACATTTCCACTCATTTAATTTAGCCACTTTTCAATCACATTATTTATTACTTATTTGCCAGTGTGCACAGTTAATGAGAGTATGTGTGCACTTGTTGAAAGTAGAACTATAACAAAAGCGTCACAGCAATTCAACTATCAGAGGTGTATGTTGCATGTGGCAAACGCAAGTATAGAGCATGTATTGTCGCATGCCACCAGTGCCACAAATGGTTGTACGACTTTTTTGTCATAATGTTCTTGCCAAAGTCCTTGCTACACATTTATTTTCGCAGGCAAGTTAAAGCTGATATTGCTGCTATGTATTATTTGTGTGCCTTCGCAGCGTTGTTGCTATTTGCCATGTAAATACACAAATTAATATTTATTTGCGTGCACTTATTTGCTTTTTTCTTCAGCGCTTCTTTTGCGTATTTGTGTACATTAATGTGCGTGTGCACGTATGTGGCACGTACGTCATTATAATCATCAACATTTGCCGCGTCAAAATATTTACATTGCCTTTCGCTTTGTACGGCCGTATGTTTGCTGCAGGGGAAGTTTAATAAATAAGGAAATAATAGCAACGAAACAAGCAGCGCAGAAAAATTAATATAAACATGTGCAGCGGTACCGGCAGCAGTACTACTTGTGGCATTACACATTTTCAATTTGGCACAACGGCCGCATGCGTTGTTGAAAGTTAAATAAACATATTTCATGCATAATACATGCAAGCGTAACAGCAAACGCCCACCACAGTGGCTGTTGTGCAGCTCTTAGACATACTTGGACGTTGTTTGCACAAAATACGCCTATAATGCCACAGGCCAGAGGAAAAAGCTATGACGCACTAACGTTATTATATCATATGTGGCAAATGCATAAAATTATGCCTAAAAATATGCCTCACGCATGTTTACAATAACGGATGTTATTGTGGCTAGCCACGGTATCCTTAAATAAGCAACGCCTGATTTCCTGCAAGCCTTTATTTGCATAAAGCGTTGCACGAAAATTTTTTTAGTCACAATGCTTTACTTAGCTTGAATACGTCACGTCTGGTGCAGACAAGTGCTAGTTATCAGAAATCAGAAACCTATATTTGGAAATACGNAAGAAGTGCTAGTTATCCTTGTTCTTACTTCCGGTTTCAATAAAAGTCAGAAATCAGAAACCTATATTTGGAAATACGCGCAGTTTCAGAGAAATGTAAAACCAGAATCTCTTCAATAAGATTGTGTTGTGATCTATTTCTTTTTTCTATATTTGGAAATACGTGCAGTTTAAGAGAAGTGTAAAACCAGAATCTCTTTTCAATAGACAGTTTCAATAAAAAAGATAAATCACTTCGTTTAACAAAAAAAAAAAAATCATTAAAAGTTCTCATTCCGAAAATAGTCTCANGTGCAGTTTCAGAGAAATGTAAAACCAGAATCTCTTCAATAAGATTGTGTTGTGATCTATTTCTTTTTTCTATATTTGGAAATACGTGCAGTTTAAGAGAAGTGTAAAACCAGAATCTCTTTTCAATAGACAGTTTCAATAAAAAAGATAAATCACTTCGTTTAACAAAAAAAAAAAAATCATTAAAAGTTCTCATTCCGAAAATAGTCTCAAGGTTAGCTTAGTTTTTCAATGTCGCTATAACTCTTCTACCAAGCTAACTTAGCTGGTTCGTTTGCAAATCATAGATTGAATTGTACCCTAATGCATCTTTAATTATCTAGTTGCTCAGCATCACAGTGCCGTTTGGAACTTACTCCACTCTATATGCCTAATGCATGCTTTCAAAAAAGTCACTTGAACGTCAGTTTCAGATTTAACGTTGAGATGTAAAGTTTTTACCGTGTAATACTAAATGGAATTTATATACCTTGAAGTATGCTTTGAAAAAAATCACTTCAAATTTTATTGCAACGCCAGTTAAAGATTTGAAGTAGCTATTGAAAGCTTTTACCGTGCAATAATAAGAGCAATATATATGCCTAATAGTATGCTTTGAAAAAAATGACTTCATATTTTAATGCAACGTTACTGTATGACTAGCCATATCAAATTCTGATAAAAATATCTTAATTGTACTATTTAACAATCAGAGGTGCAATACCCTTTGAAATCTAATTTAGATTAAAGATATGCCTGTCAGGGCTTTTCTACAAAGTGTGTATGATAAATTGGAGATTGATTTTATGAACGACTTTAAGCCTTGAAGCTTAATAACATAAAAAAAATTTCTTGATATTTATGAATGAGCTACCAGCTCAAATGCAGTCTCAGCTGTTTAAAATATTTTCTCACAGATTTCAGCAATCAATTTATTTCAGCTCTTTACCTAAACCTGGTCAGCCTACTACTTTAAACGTGAACGCTTAGTTGCTAATTTCTTCAAATAAATTTTTTAATAATGTTAAAGCTTCAACAATCTTAAAACAACATATTCAGTTGCCTCGTTAGTTCTTCGTCTCGACATTCTGTAAACGCTAAGTTGTGTTTATGCATTTTCTGGTCAATTCAGGAATTTGAATCTTCAGGATTTATTGAAAATTTTTTAAAATCTAATTGTTTAAACTGAAAGTTTCAATATACCTTTATATATGCTTTTGAAGTATTTTCTTATTTTAATGAAATGCCAGTTTTTGCTAGTGTTTAAGCCCGTAACTTAATAGTGTGCTCAACATATAATTTGNCCAGTTTTTGCTAGTGTTTAAACCCGTAACTTAATAGTGTGCTCAACATATAATTTGAAACGTTAGTAGCAAGGACCGGAAATTGGTCAAAATGTATTAGCTGAAATATGCTTTAAAGTATGCTTTTAATTAATGGTTGTTACTAAATCTGTGTTTTGTTAGAAACTAAGATATTTATTTAGCCTTATAATTTAAAAGCGACCACAGCTAATGCATATATATCCAATTACTGATGATTACTGAAACTTAGGAAAAAAAGTTCCATTATACGCTACTATTCCTAATGTATTACAACGTTCCTATTATAGGAACCTCAAAGTGATGCTACAGCTCCCTAAAAGTATGCTTAATAAATTCATCGTCAGTTTCTGATTGGAAATTAATTGGTGCCTCAAATTTTTATACAGTAAGAAGCTTAATATGCATTGAATTATGAATTCTTTTACTCTTACAGCTCTGCTAAAAAGTCAGTATTTTTTTGTAACCTTAATAGCGTATGATCGGTATATGCGGAGAAGATATCATAATTGCATACAGAGANAAAGTCAGTATTTTTTTGTGACCAACGCACATACATGATCGGTATGTGCGGAGAAAATATCATAATTGCATACAGAGAAATTTATCTAATAAAAGAAACCTAAATATTGAGTCAAGCAATTTTTATGAGACAGTTTGTCTATATGTGCGTGAGATCCTGAAGCTCAAGTAGTTTCTAAGCTAGTAGACGGGTAAAGTTTGTTAAACATAAGTTCAAATTTGCAAAATTGGGAATTTCCTATAAAATTTCGTGTAGCTCTAATAGAAGAAACTTTTCACAATGTTATCAACACTTGCGACCAGCTGCCATTTAGTTTTTAATATTCAAAACTAAATTTATTTTTTTTTAAACTGTTTTCTAGTACTGACATAATATTAAAACTTTTTTCTATATTTAGAGTATATTTCCCTTACACATTTTATTTTAAAAATGATTTTTAAACATACAATCATTTTTGTATATTTTCTGGTTAGAGGATACACATTCGCCACCTTCCATATTCGAAGATTATCAATGCATCCATGAAAATTAATCTGCAAGGATACATACATTGTCTACACAAGTACTTCAGGAAGTATCCATGACCAGATACCAATTTTGTCAGCTTCGCGTTGATTTCTTCATGGGTTTTGTTAGTACATCCCGTAATTTTCGGAATAATGTTTGGTGTACACCACCCGTTTACATACGCAAACAACGTTTTTTACCGATGAAGAACCTAATGAAGATCTCTGAGATCGTCATAGTTAGATTATTCGTTGCAACCATTCTAATTTTCATTCCCTTGCTTGGAGATCAATCAGAAGAGTTTTGATTTATTCTAGGAGTGCTGCCTCGGAAACTGTGCAGTGCGCTGTTCATACTCAGAAGTTCGCTGCACGTTTACAAGTATTCTTTTTTTTTTTTTTGTTCTTCTTCAAGCATGTCCGTCTATATCTCAGCTCATGTTCCATAAAACTTCATTGCATTCTTTAAGGAATTGTAATAAAAAACTTATTCTGTTGTGCTCATGCAATGGCCTTTATCATACTTTTGTTTCACTCTTATGACTTTCCATAAATTTTCTCATAAATAATTTTTGGACAGTGAAATGGTAGTGAACTCGGCATTGGTAAATGTGAACCCTTAAATTTTTTTTCCATATCAAGTAGTACTCAATATTCAAAAAGATGTGAAAGTGACACACCTTTATTAAATATTCAATTACATTTATAGAACCCATTTCTGTTGATTTGCGCACTTAATCGCCAATGCAGCTACCCCTAAGCCAGCGCTGACTTTTGCAGCATGTTTATTACAAAGAAAACCAAAAAAAAAACTAAAAATAAGAATTTCAATATGCAAGCCACACATGAAAAATTGTGGCATACTTTTTTGTTGTAGCTGCTGTTGTGTGAGCAAAAAGTTTCGCTCATTATGTTGTAATTTGTGTTTATGCGTTTGTTGTTGCTTATTATTAGCAAAAGTTTATTTAATTGACTTTTTGTTCGACTTTTAATTTATTTCACCAGCATTTCGATTTGATTTTGCATTTTTTGGCGCTTGTATACAATTGTAAAACAATTTCCAGCTCAGTTGCAGCACACGAGCCAAGCAAGCAATTCCAATAATAATTAGTTGCACAAGCAAAATAACGCGCAACAATGGCGTTGATAGGATGACGGTACTGGCTATAATTACACCCATACATACATTTACAGCAGTACAAACGGCAGCTCCAGAAATTATTGCAAAATTACAACAATCGGCAGCGCGCAGCAGCAATTATTTCAATATGCCGTTGGCAGGGCAGTGCAGTGCCTATGCTGGCCCATAGATTAGCATTCGCTGTATTGTGCTGCACGGTTTGCATATTGTAGCGTGGCATTGCCAGTTGTGGCATAAAGTTCTATAAACTTTGAATTATTAGTGGTCTGTTGTTTGGTTTTTTCTAGTATGCTTTCGGTTTGCACTCACACCAGCGCAGTTAGCACAACTTTATACGCCAACAAATTTAATTTTATTACAATATTATGGCTTAAATGGAACAACAGGACCAACACCAGCAACAACACGCCAGCAGCTATGAGCGTTAAGCAGAGACCTTTGTGCGGCTGCGAAAATGCAAAAAAAAGGTAGATAATTAAAATCACAGCAACAACAATAGAGTAGCTCATTTTAAAATCAGTAAAGTGCGGCAAGCAGCAAGCCAAGTGCGCAATCAAAATTAAGTACTTATTGAGAGATTATAAACATTTTAAGTGAAAAGTTTTACGAGTGCAACTTCATTAGTTACTATTTAAGTATTTATTAGCGCGCGCCTTTAGAAAGCCATTTGCCAGCATTAATTATTCAAAATGATTAACTTGAAAGCGATGGCAGTCGTAATCAGCAGAAACCATTAAAACACAAAAAGTGCTGACGGCAAAGCAAAAAGGGAAAGTTACAGCTAGCTAATCTAGGACCTGAAGAATAGCAGGTCTCAGTTTATTGCCACTTCATTTAGCACCTCACACAGAGACCACTGAGACAGTACAACAGCAATTGCAGCCAGGTCTCAGTTGACTGTCACCGCATTGAGCACCTCACGCCGATAGAGCTGAGATGTGTTCAAAGGGCCATAGAACTAAGTCATTGGTTACCTTAACAGCTATTTAACTATATCAGTTTTTGTCANAGATAGAGCTGAGATGTGTACAAAGGGCCATAGAACTAAGTCATTGTTTACCCTAACAGCTATTTAACTATATCAGTTTTTGTCAAACGCTAACGAAACGAATTTTGATCCTATACGCGACTTTTGCATATTTTACCCCGTGCAAGAGAATTTCTCTAAACAGCGGTATTTTCCTTAAATAGAGCTATCATTATTTGCCCTTGTCAATACCACTCACGATGTATAGCGGTATTTACCCTTTTAATGATTATTTCATAATTTTTTCCTTACAGTACAATGAAAACTATAAAATGGTATAAATCGTATATAGGGCTATTTACGAAATTTGTGATGTAAAGCCAATATGAGCCTTATCCATTCTATTCCGTTTAAGGGTAATTTACTCTAAAAAGCATAATTTTGCTTAAATAAAGCTGTTACAAGGACATTTAAACTTTATGGCGCTTTTTACCCTATATAGAACATTTCATTATTTGCCTGTTTCATGCAAATCAAGCTCTATCTACCATATAAACAACTATTCCGGTATGTACACTTTCTAGACCCTTTTAAGCCGAAATGCGGTATGACCTCTATTTAAGGCTGAACAAATTTTTCTTATAGAAGGCATATTTGCATTATACAGGTAAGTTAACTTAAAAAACCGCTATCAATCCCTGTGATTATTTGTGCCATTTACAAGACAGTAAACGCTATATAGTATTATTAAGCGTATGTAGAGCTGGCATTATTTACACTTTAAAGTCCATTTTACGATATACAGCGCCACTAACCATGTAAAGGGAGTTTTTCTTATTTTTCCTTTACAGGAGAATTAACGCTTTATAGGGCTTTTAATCGTTTATAGGGCTTTTTCCTTATTTTCTCTTTGTTCAGTATTAATATTTTAATGGGGCTGTTAGTGCATTTATTATATCATTATAGTGCATTTTACCCTATTTTTTATTATTTCATTATTTTGCCGCTATAGTAATAATAACTAAAAAATAATAAAATTAGCCTTTATAGGCGTATTAAGATTATATAGCACTATTTACCATGAGAACGGCTTCTTCATTAGTTCCCATTTACAGGTCAATCAGTGGTATATATAGATTTAAGAGAAAACTTGTAACGTGGTTGTTTCAAAGCTGACGACCCGTCATAAAACATCCTATACTACCAGACATTTTAAGACTGCAGGTGTCAGTTTTGATCAAAACTAAATTTTCTCGAGCGGATGCAGGAAATGAGTGACACGACCTTGAATTTAAATACTGGCCACAAATATAAATTCCTTTTAAACAGATTCCACATTTTTTCCAAGTTTAGGATACGAAATACTTCACCGAATTTGCCCACTTTGGGAGGGTTCGTTGAGAGACTCGAACAACTATTAAGAACATTATTTCATGTACTTAAAGCAAATTTTGGTTAAAATGGTCAAACATTTTTTAAAATATGCACTACAAATATATATAAAACCAAAATTATAAGTATTTATCTAGAAAAGTAAGGCTAACAACGCCTCAACCTTTGACCGGGATATTTTTATGTTTTGATTGACTAGAACCCAATCCTTCACGGTACCAGAAGGGTGAACTGCTTGGTTGTTGCATACTTAAGGCTCAATTTTAACCGAGTTGACTATATGAGGAAAAAAAAAGAGAGACGTATTGACAAGTAAGCCACATAGAAGTTTGTCAATTTTAGGGGGGCTATGACAATTCTAATGGGTTACAGTTCCATGAAACGTTTTATATGGACACAATCTTACTTATCTTGTGATTCATTATATCCAGAAAACTTCAGAGTACCCATACGAGGAACAGTTAATTAGTTGTTAATTCTCTTGATAAATAAAAAAAGATGGCAGATCTTTTAAAATTTGCCAAGGCAAACATAGTAAGAGGAAATTCATCGGTTTATAGTATATATAAACGAATTGCAGAATAGTGCAAGGTTGACAATGAAATGCTGAGCACTTAAGCCAGTCGTTTGGAATACAAAATATTAATCGTAGATAAACGACACAGTTAATTGAACAAAGACAAGGAACATATAGTCTACTCACGCTGTGGCACTACCTACAGTCGAAACGGAATTAAAAGCTAATACTAAGCTCAACTAAGTTGATGCGCGTTTCTTGTGGTACATTTTCTCTGCTACTTCGCACGATTGCAACTTCAATAAAAATCGCCATTTATTTGGGCCGCAATGCAACTAAATTATGAAGAATGTTTATTAGCTCAGCGCTTTTTTATCTCAAAACATAATGACGAATTACAGTGGCACGGCAGTACAAATGACTGGTTATTCTGCATAACCAACTTGTTTATTTCACTCGCTAAACTAGCCCTGAAACCTCCTAAGGTTTTTGGTTTTACCATCAATTGTAAAGGGATTTTCCCTGGCATTGATACATCCTGAAATTTTTACTGTACGTAAATATTGACATAAACCCGCAACAACCATGTTCTGTTTTTTTCTATAAAATCTTTATGGAAAATATCGATATCATGTCCAATGTATATCGTAAGACCTTAACTTCTCTTGTAGCTTTTTAAGGGCTTGATCTAAAGCAGCTGAATTTCCTCTAAGGATTGTAGTATTAACATTAATTCTTCAAAAATGCGAAGTGAGCGATTTTGAATCACACTTTCACAACCAGACCAAAAGTGTTGGAAAGATTTAGGCTAGCGAGTTTAAAATATATTGTAGGTAGGATTTTAAACGAAATTAGAACTCATTTGATCTTAACTTCCGTAATGCTGCGACGCAAACCTACAAAGTTTTTGGTGTCTGGTATCATGGTGCTCTCTAACTTAATTGACGATATGTCTTCCAGATTTTTGGCACCAGCGCTATTCATTTGGTATGTACACCCAAAAAAAATCTTTGAATGCACTCTGCTTAATCTGGCATTATCGGCAAAATATGAGGGTTNTTGACGATATATTTTACAGATTTTTGGCACTAGCGCTATTCATTTGGTATGTACACCCAAATAAAATCTTTGAATGCACTCTGCATAATCTGGCATTATCGGCAAAATATGAGGGTTATCCCTAAATCTTCCGTTGATTCAAGATTTAAAAAATAATCGTATAAACCATGATTTTTTTTTTTGTAAAACAACTAAGGTTTTTAGAATTTTTGGGGTTTCTAAAGAAGCATTCCAAAATTGCTCGTAATTGGCCAAGTGTTTCGCCTCCTTAATGCATGTTCTTCGATTAATGGTAAAGGAAACTGCAAATATTCTACAAATTGATAATTTTTTGGTAGGAGTCTAACATTTCCCTTGTGGACCTGAAAATAATTTCTTTTTGTAATTTTTTTTTTTATACGGCGTCAATAAAATTGACAAATTCTATAGTACTTTTGACAATACGTTGTAACACCCAGAACGAAAGATCCTAGACTAACGAAAATGTATACCGATTTGATCAGCTTCACTACATATTTGTCTGTCCCTCCATTTGTCCGTCCGTAAACAAAAACTAGAAAAAAGGAATTGCGCTAGACTTACGTAATTCGGCACACACATTCTAGGGAACATGTTTGATGGAAATTTGAATTTGGTTAAGATATGACTAATATTTCGGGAACCACTAGTACATCTCTCTACTGAAAATTGGAGCCGTTAGAGTTGGTATTATGCAATGCTATTTCGTTATTATGTAGATATTCATAATATCTAACTGCGGTCCAGAAATGGTCATGACTGAAAAAACAAAATTTTATATTTAAATTTGTGTATAAAAAATAAACAAATTTGATTGAAAATCATTGGAACTTCCAATACACTTATGTCGTCCTACAAGTGGGTGTAAGGTAAATTTGGCCAGAAAAAGTGTTTTGAGTACATTTGTACACTGTCGGCTCAAGCCGACTTGTTTTTTTTTTTTATTTTTTAGTTCAACTGACGATATGTAGAAACAGAAATTTTTTTAAGGATACAAATATGTTTGAGCAAACATTTGGGAAAGTTCTTGAATAGGGTAACAATGAAGTGTTTAATTAAAATCTATAAAATTTTAGATGCCGAATTCCTATCCAATGGTATCAAAAAGTAGTGAAGGAAAATTTGACCATAGCTATATTGTATTTGAATGTAACTGACTGTTGCTTGTATGTCGTTAATAGTGTGTGTATTCAAAATTTAAATATTATCTTTAGACTGCAATTATTATATTGATTTTAAAACATTTGTGTAATGTGTTTGTTACTAAAATTAGTTGCATGTAAGTCAATAAAATCTTAATTAATTCAGAAAGTAATTATTTTTACCACACTCGCACACACATATACGAACACACGCAAACTGCAGTGCTCAGAGTTGGCATTGGAAAGGGTTTAGTTGGGCGCTAAGCTAATAAGCATATAAAGTTTTTAAATAAACATTTCATGTTAATTATAATTATTTAAATTCTTACTGTTTGATTTTT
This sequence comes from Cirrula hians, assembly GCA_001015075.1. Lineage (NCBI taxonomy): Eukaryota > Metazoa > Arthropoda > Insecta > Diptera > Ephydridae > Cirrula > Cirrula hians. The sequence goes on from JXOS01003170.1 coordinate 31,167, forward strand.
AATTTAAATATTAAATTTTATTTTGATTTTCATAATCAACTGTAACCTTTGAGTTCATTATTAGGTTCTGAGTTAATCCGTTTTTTATTTAACTACTTTTTTTTATACATATTTTTAAGCGTTGTATCAGTTTGCGCGTGTGTATGTCGACTCAAAAGTAAACAACTGCTGAATGTTGTTTATGTGAAACACATAATGGTTGTTGTTGCTGATTTGTTTAGCATTAGCCTGTGTGTCTGTACTGTATGATGTTCACATTTTTGTCTAGCTGGCCATAATTAACAGACATCCGAATATGAAATCATTAAATTCACTTGGCATATTTGTGTTTTGTGCTTAAAAATTTTTTTTTTTTGGTTTGTTTTTGTTTCTAATTAATTTTAACAATTTTTGTTTGTTTTACTATATTTACTTTAAGTTGTGTTTTATAATTATGCGTTCGCGATAAACATTTTCGGTATCTGATGGCAAGAGAAGATCCATAAACAGTGGCTTCATCATATTCATAAATCATTGGCGACCATAAAATGGTTTTAACTTTAATTATATTAATACTTTGAATCGAGCATTTAAAAATATATTTTAAGTGCTCTTTTAACGATCGACATCGTGTTTGCTTGATTAAATTTAATTCCTTTTAATTGCAATGCTCGTAGACGAACTAGTTTATTCGCCGGTCGTGCCACATCACCCTTTCCAAAAGTGTCATTAAATTTTTTTCTGAATTTTATTTGCCTGGAACTAGCCATAAATATTTTTTTAAATAGACAGCGACAAGTGGCTTTAAGGTTTTGATTAAATTTTTAGCTCATTAGGCGCATTCGCTGTGCCGGCTTAAANCGCTCATTAGGCGCATTGGCTGTGTCGGCTTAAAGAGTGCGGCTAAATTCTTTAAAGTTATGCTCACAGATGTAGTCATATAAAGGCTTAGTATGGTCTGAACTTGGTAGTATGAATTTTATACTTCAACACTGCATATTTGAATATGGTGGATTAGAGGGGCTAATTTCATTTGATGGTTTTTTTATGCCATTGTGCTATGTTAAATCAATTCTACATAGATGGGAGTATGATGACCAAATAATTCATGAAAATAATTAGTTCCGTCTATAAGTTTCTCGGAAACACATTTATTGAACCGAAGGAATTGCAATTGAGCGAAGTCCGTACGAAGTACGTCTGACTATCTGTGCTTCTGTCGATTTGTTTGTGAAGGCAAAACATCAATGGAGTTGTGATTTAACGCCTACTTCAAATCATTCAGCAATTCCTTAAATTGTAGTTGTAATCCTTGCTAATGCTTGATAAGAGATGATTCATCGCGTCAGCATAAAATAAAAGAATATATGAAAAATATAGAATAAATATATTTTTAAAAATCATTATTCGCTTTGAAACTATTTATTTGACTTCAGTAATGAAAATTCGCTGCATTTAACTGATCTTTATGGGTTATTCTGCTTAACACATTTATTTCAGGACACATAGGTGTACTGGAATTATTACTGGTTTTCATCAATTACTATCAATTTTTAGTAGTATATAATACATTATAATTATTTAAATTCAATTAGAAAATTTATGAGTTTATTGTAGTTAAGTTTGCTTAAAATGTTCATTTCTGGCCATATTGGTATATAGCGGTTACATCCTATTTTCATTAAATGCTGTCACTTTTTAGTAGACGTATAGATAATATGTATTTGAGCTCAAAAATATAATTTCGTTGAATTGCACTGTGGTTTATTTTGGTTAAAATACTTTCTTCGACCAATATAGGTGAGTGGGAGGTGCCTCTGATTTCTTTAACTTATTTAAATTGTTAGTAGACGCATAGATAATATTTCTTTGAACTCGATAATGCAATTTCTTTAAATTTGATCTTTGTTGTTTATTTTGCTGAGAACCTCTTGCTCTGTTAACAAAGGTGTACTGGAAGTATCTTTGATTTTCATACAATTCTGCCCTGATTAATACATTGACACTTTTCTAATTTCATTGGCGATGTATATAAAAATTGAAACTGCGTTTATTAATTTGATTTCATTAAATTTGAGTAAAAGTATAAAATTGTGTCCCCGAGAAATTTTGGACCTGATTGTCTAACATTTCGGTCATTTCAGTCATTTATAACTCATTTCTAACATATCAGTTCCAAATAGCATAAAATAATGAGTTAATAAAGTTGAGACATTCAGATAAATTCAGAAGATAGTTAATCAATATTTAGATTGATTTGATACAATGTAACGTGTAATGAGAGCTGAATAAGCATCCAATATATGCATTGAAAATTTGCTGTCATATAGTGGTACGAACTTGAGTTCAAATGATTGTCGCTTTGGGCCTCGATGGTTTCAGCATAATGTTTCGAAGAATTTTAAGAAAATGACTAATATTACGTAGTGAGCTTTTTAGCAGAATACAATACAGTTTCTGGTTATGCAACATATGTTCCAAATTAGTGGAATCGATTTGGAAGCCAATTTAGGCTTCAAACGTTATCTATAATGTTGATAAAGTGATGGAATTTTCGATACCCAATCGCTTTGTATCGAATGAGCCATAATAAAAAAAATGCTTTAAACAATTTTCTCTACTGTTCTAGAACAGCATACAATTGGAAAGCAATCATATTTAATTTCAGAAAGGAAAATTAAAGTCAAAATTCCAAGGACAAATTCTATAAATAAGACAAATATTGAATTTCATTACACAACCAAAAGAAGAAGAACAACAAATGAATTGGTCATTCAATTCAATGTGGCGCGCTGTTCCGGCTAAGAAGACAAAATTAGCTTCACGCTTGGGTCATTTGTAACATCTTGCAGTGTAATGGGTAGCAATTAGATTTTATTTCTCTAATTTTTTCAACACATTTGCGTCACTTTATCAATAAAGTACTTTTTTCCGATTCTCTGCTCTTCGTTTCGATTTGTGCGGCATGTGCATGCGTGTGTGTGTGCCAGCGAGCGGCATTTGCATTATTCATTGCAATGTATTTTTGCCTAATTATGGCATTTACAGCAAAACATATAAAACCAAATGTCTGCTCATCAATTTAATCTTCTATTATTATGCTATATTGTGCTTTTGTGCTCAGCGCTCTGCCGCGCTGGTTTCCCACCGTCTACCACATCTTCCACGTTTCTTGTTAGCTGTTATTTCGTTTCTGGTTGCTTCTTGTTAAACATGTGCGTGTATTTGTCGCAATGCAGCATGACCATGATAGCTAGCCGCTATCCAATACTAGCATTCCGCTGGCAGCCTACACGAGCTCAGCAACAACATCATTAGCCGTCACAAGATTTAGCAGTAGGGAGCGGGTGCTTGTGTGTGTGCGAGCGCGCGTTCAAATGGCAATTTGCTTGTTAGCCATAAATGATTAATTTATTTTGAATTATCAAAATTGTTAAAAGCAAAAGACATGCCATTCAGCCCTAACCGAGCAGTAAATAAACAAATTAGCAGCAAAAAACAATCGAACACAGCATTTGCGTGCGTTGGGCTAATAAGTAACAGCGCTAACGCTACGGCAGCGCTCGCATGCCACAATAATTTCGCTAAACATCGATACGAATCACATCATAAAATCATTTTTAACAATTTCGTACAACATATGAACATGAAAAATAATGAAATAGCATGTTTCCGCAAATTGGCATGAAACCCGAAAAGCCAGCCAAGACAGACGCACATTTGATTGTTGTTACGCGTATGCGGATGTCTGGGGATTTTGTAGAGTGTGGTCAGCAATTGGAATGTACAAGTCAAGTCAAAAGTAAAAGCTTAATTGTGGCTGGGCATTTAAATTGCACTGAATACCTTTGCTACTAAAACAAATAATTATACAACCACAGGCAGCTGAGTTTTTGGGAAAATAAAAATTAACAATAATTTGCTCATAAATTTCGTCAATACTTGAAACTGAGTAGGCGTGCTAATGAAGTAAACTGGAATTGAAAACAATTAATCATAAAAATTGAAAAATTAATAATATGATGAGCAATTTAAACGTTAAGCAAGGCCTAATGACTCTCACCTCACTGAATTGACCGTTACCCACAACCTGGTGCACCCTCGATGCCTAACAGCTTAACCCCAGTTGCTATTTCCTAGCTTTGCACCATCATGTAGAACACGGTCAGTCCAGCGTAGGTTTCGCCGTCCACTTTTGCGAATACCGCCACAGGCATTAGAATACTTTACGAGTTGCTGCCGACTGGTCCATGCTAAATTTCAATTCGTCAACACCGTCGCGGAGCTCTTTTTTCTCAGCACTGAATTTAACTTTATTTCGTTAGCAATTATCAAACCCTATTGAAGAAGACTATATAAGGAAGAGTCGGTCGAAACGAACTTAATTTTATGGCAACATCCCAAACATCAATACCTCTCAATGATAATGTTTATTTATATTTTAATTTTCAAGCGAAAGCAAATGATTTATGGATGGTAACAAAACTCATGATCGATACATTTTAAAATATTGTAGCAATACCAAATATCGGTAAATTTCGATGAAACAACTGCCCATTCTGGTCAATTGAGTGAAACTTGTAAAAAGGCCTATGTTAATTAAAAAATATTTTATTAATGACCAAAACATATTTCTATACCAAATTTCTGTACCATATGGTGAAACACCTAGCTTTCAATCTAAGTTTCGTGAAATTGGGAGTAAATGCTCTCTCCGGATATCGGAGCTATTGACTGATTTTCGTAAAATTTGACAGTGTCATGGCAATAAGCAATAAATGCTTTCATATAAAATTTTAATTGCATGCGATATAAGTCTCCGTGAAATTGAAAAAATACGAACGGACAACTTTATCAGATATTTTAAAAACGATTTCAATACTGTAGCTCAAAAGTAACTCGAGTTGTCATGGTTACAAATTCCTTAATAAAACGAAAAAATACGAACGGACAACTTTATCAGATATTTTAAAAACGATTTCAATAGTGTAGTTCAAAAGTAACTCGAGTTGTCATGGTCACAAATTCCTTAATAAAACGATTTTTTTTATATGTCATATGGATTATTTTGCAAATTGGCATTATGTAATTAAGCGTATGCTAATGGAATTCTGTATTAAGGTGGTTTTACGGAGTTTACACATCATTCTTCATTACCTAAAATCAGTCCATAAGTTTGGGCACCTCCAATAGCTATTCTACCCCCGATTTGATGTACATAAGCACAAGCACGAGTTGTCTCATCGGATGTAACTGAAATTCGGTATTGCCAACAACTGTGACAATTCTATAAAAATAATGAACATTGGGTATTACGCAGTCGATTTTGAACTAGGTTTAACTCTTTCTTGTTATAGATGTCGCCAATGAAATTTGCTAAGTGTATATTAGTTTTGGTCATACGTTTGTAACACCTAAAACGAATGACCGGGCACTTAACAATATATATCGCATTATGATCAGCATTAGAACAAAATTCAATTTAGCGATGTCCGTCACCTAGAGAGAACGCATTGGGCACACATAATCTATGGACAAATTTAAGATTTAAGTTCGAACTTGGATCCGATTGAACAAATATTCCGGGTACCTCCAGTACTCCTCTTTATACACCCTTAGGGCTACGTTCATCCTTAAAAGTTGATATTTTCCAATTCAATTTCGTAATTAGATTAACTATCATAGCAATGTGTTACAAAAATGGTCTTGATTGCATGAAAACCGGAGGCACCTCCAGTACACATTTGTGGAAAAAGATGTTTTAAGCACACTTAGCCACAATCAATGATCAAACTCAACGAAGTTAAATTTTTGAGTGCACATAAATAGGAATGACGTGTCTAACAAAACTGGGTAACATTGGATACAAATCGATGGTTCATCCATTATGTATTCCGAAAAGAGCATTTCAGGGAAATTTTGCTAGACAACATTAATCAAATTCAACGATATTTTATTATTGATTGATGATAATTATTATGAATGTGTGTACAAAAAATGGCATTGATTGGATTAAATTCAATGAAATGTTATTTTTGAGTGATTCTCAATGTGTGACCGCAAGAGGGACGTCCTTGGATTAAAATCAGAGATATGTCGAATTAGGCGCAAAAAGAAATATGTAAGCAAATGGATTTAGAAACATTGATCAAATTCAAGGGAAGTTCATTATTAAGGGCTGTAAAATATAATCATTGTTTGTAACAAAAATTGACTTGTTTGGAATAAAATCTGAAGTTTTTTCTGAACACCTATTAATACCAAAAATAGTGTTTAATTCATATTGTGACTTCACTGAACTTAACAATTAAGGGAAGACATGTATCTCTCTCTTGGCTATAACCGACTATAACTTTCTTCCTTGTTTTAAATAGTTTTTGCTGTAGCTGTGTTGAAAGGAAGTCTTTATCATTATTCAAGCATGGAGTCGGTTGCGCGAAGCTGTGTTGTCATTTGGTATAGTCCCAACTTGACGCTTTGAAATGAAACTGTGGCATAATACTGAAGCTACTATGAAAAATTCTAAATAATAAATTTTGCGGTTAAATATGAAATCTGTGTTTGTGGCAGCAGACAGAGTGCTCCATGTGGCTTACGTGATTTACATTCCTGCTCTAATGCCTTCGAGACCAATTTGCTGGCATGCGGTCGCTGTCCCCTAGTGAGTTACCTGTTTGTGTACAGCAAAGTGTTGATTGAATGCTTTCGGCTAGTTTAGATTTCGAATGGCTTATAAGTTGAGCTTACGTGTACCATTGTTTGCATACGCATTACAGCCCCCACACGCCACTAGCGCTGTAAGTAAACATTTGCTGCGCGTGCTATTAAATTTAATTAAATTTGCAGTTAATTTCATTAGCAATTATCATGTAATAAATGTTAGGAAGGCGTTAATGTTTTGTTTTCCCCCCAAAAGCAGTGCATAATTAATTTATTTCTTTTGTACTTCTTTTTTGTGTGCAGTTTTTGTTTGTGTCGCTTGTGGCGTAATCCTGGTCTGCGCTTTGAACTTTTTCTATTTTCCATTTTCATGTTTGGCACACTCGGTGTGCTCGCCTATTGATATTTTCATTTCGTTTCTTGACCTTCAGCGCATTTACATTTATGTGTTTATGTCTGCCAGCCTACATTTTGCTAATGTTTTCCTTCAAATTAATTTCTTTCACATTTTTCTAAATTTTCTCCCATTTTTTTCTTTATTTGCTTTTTTGTTGCTGCTCTAGGCATTCGGCTGCTTAATTATTTAACGGCATATGCTCGGCTAGCAGGCTGCTTGTTCGTTTGTCCTTGGGCCTGGCTTTGCTTTAATTTATTTAATTTTCGGCTTGTTTTGCATGTCGTTCTGTTTGTTATTTTTGTTTTGCTGGTTGCTTTATTTGCGCTGTTCTTATTTATGCTCCATACATTGCGTGTATGTTTTTATGAATTTCATTAATTTAAAAGTTTTTTGTTTTTGTGTAACTTGCCGAGAGTGTAACGCAAACATGTGTTAGAGAAACAGTCATAGAAAATAATAATCAAATGCACTGGCTTTTTCCATATGTGTGTTTTTTCCGAGAAGTGAATTCAAATAACAGCCTGCTTTCATATACTTTGCTCAATTTTAATTAAGGCGCATATTGGTGCACAAACAGGTTGCATGAAAACGGTGAGGCAAATTACTGCAATGGAATAGTGCACAAAGTACAAGCATGATGCAAAGCTGTGGTCTGATAAAGGTTACAAAGCAGTCGATTAGGCTGGTACTTAGACTGAAGACTAAGGAAGGCCCTCTCCAGAAATTAAGAAACTCAGCCCAGTGTATTCTTAGAACAAAGCCGGGCCCAACTAATGGAATTTGCATTAAAATTAATTTTAATTGTAAAGTAAAATTTCAATACACCCGATAAGCAAAAAGGAAGAAAAGTTTGACACGTTGGATGTTCAACACAAATCGAGGGTTACTCTTTATATTTACCGAAATGCACATAATAACAATTATAAAAAAAAAAAAAAAACAAGAAAGTTACAACGGGTTTAGGCCCACATAGAACCTTGAAAGGTGTTCAAGAAGAACCTATGATTTTTATGCTAAGAAGCCCTTTTTTGTTAGAAATATTGCGTATATTTTCTTCAACTCAATAATAAAGTTCACTTGAAATTGATTTGGTTTCATTCACTTAACACAGTGTTTGGTACTGAGGTATCAGCAATAATCAAATTTCATTGAATTTTATAAATATTTCTGGCCAAATTTGCTTATAACCATATTTTCAGGCCACATAGGTATTGGTACTGGAGGTTCCTCCGATTTTCATGCTATGATGCCCATTTTTGTTACTCAATTTGATGCTTATCTGATCTAAAAACAAAATTTCATTTCAAAATATCAACTCTTGCAGTACCTATTAGACCCCAAATTTGAATAAAGAGGTGTACTGGGGATACCAAGATAATTTCTTCAATCGGTTCCAAGTTCGAACTTGGATCTAACATTTTTTCATAGATTATGTATCCTTTCTAGAATGAAGATCCTTTTTATGATGGAAATTAAACACTGTAGATAGTTGATAAATAACAACTTCATGTTAGGAATATGTGTTCCTGAAGTAAAATTGATTGATAAGGCAAACATGTATGCTTCGGTGAAACGACTTGGTGGATATGATTCATAACTTGCTACTAAATATTTTGAACAAACTTTAGGATTAGATGAAATCAAGAAAATCCTGTTAAGTTATTCAACATATCAGTTTCCAGTGGTCGACGTAGCTAAATTTTCTGGCTTCATATGAGTGCCTGTTTGTTAAGTATACTGAATCACTGCAAATGATTTATAACATATACAGTTATAATTACAACATCTCCTTTCATACAATTAATGAAATGCATATTCTTCTTATGTGTTCAAAATAAGTGTATTAAGTGCTTCACCCAGAAAAATTATCTGCCTTTGTATGAGTCGATGATTCCTAAATTATAACTTCAGATTTAAGTAAGCTTTTCATAATTTGATGGGTTTCAGCTGCTAGATGAGTGTGGTAACAAAATATTAGTGTCATATGATTCAGATGCTAAGTACAATGAATCACAATAAATAATTCATAAGTTAGAAATTCATATTTAAAGTGCCTTTACCTTCAGACACTTTGATCAAATTAAGCTGATCTGTAGGCTTATCAGCAATTCACAATATGTGTTTGCTTGACTTAAAAAAGTTGTTTTCTAATGACCTGTGCTTTTTATGAGCGAGGGGAATCACTTCATAAGTCACTTCATAACTTCAAATAAGGGCTTCTCAACTGCAACATGCTCTGCTGTACTACATTATATCTGTATTCTTTTCAGCAATTCAAAAATATGTTTTCAAAAGACGAGGAACATTTTTGTCTTCATATGATCAATTCGTATTTGAATGAGCTTTTTAATAGTTACATGGTTTGATGAACTTGAAGGATGTGTCTGCTGCTCTCGAGCTAGATTAACTTTCTGACTTCATATGATTGACTAATATGATGAGCGAAAAGATTCAATGTAGGTGATTCGGTGATTAGGTATAACTTCATAATTGAATGAGCTTTTCTGTAGGTAAATGTTTTGATGGAGTCAGGCACATGTGCAGCTTTTTCAGCTCTTCCAAATGTGCTTTTGCAGTGCTTGAGATATTTCTGTGACAGCCATGTTTCTTGGACGTAATAATAGTTACCAAAGACTCTGTTAAAGCTCAAATCTGTGTAATTTGTAGAGTGACTAAGCCTGTCAAAGATCTTCCTTTTCATCAGTAACTTTTGCACTAGCAACTCTTTTTGTAGCTTCGCGTGGTAGAAGTGGACTTTTTGCTGAAATGTTAGCTACCTCTATTTGTTTATCGCGTTTTTTTTTTCATGCTTTAAGTTTTGTCTTGCCGTGAGCCGTAAACAACATGAATATTTTCAATTAAAGTCTGCACCCATTATAAATAATATTAAAGCTAGTGGGAAGTTATATAATAAGCAATTAAATAAAGATTCATTTCGTTTATTTAATTGTAAAACAAAAAACTTATTTTATATCAAATGAAATAAGTATTTACGAAAATTTGATGTTCTCACGTAGTTCGCTAACTGAAAGTTGGCTCATAAAAAATTCCGGATTTCAAGCTGCTAATGGGAACGCGAACATTTATAGATCGTAAATTTTGTTGACGCGAATTGCACAAAGGAGCAGCTCAATGCTGGTAGCCAATGTGAATGTTAATAAAAGTAAATACCAAAACTATTTGCAGTACCAGCAGGAGTAGTGAGTGGTTCATCGAGGCAGCACATGAAGAGGCAGCAAAGAAAATAAGCTTACGCTCTTGGAATTCACTGTGTCACGAATTTATGCCATTACTCGCCTATAAATTTGAAATTTCTTACAAGGGACTGTCTAAACTTTGCCATTACCGATGAGGTTGCATATGTGCGTTCTGTGCGCACTAGGCGTACACTTAATGTCGTGTTGCCCCCTAAAGTTTGCCATCATTATACAATTCATATAAATACTTTCCATTTTATTTATTCATCAGCATAAACAGTTAATGTTTATTTCATTTTTATAAATGCCAAGGCTCGAAATTTTGCTTATTTTTAAATTTTGTTTTCGAATAATTTTGCTGTCTTAAAAGCATCATCTTAAATTATTAACTGACTGCTGGTACAAGCTGTTGTTGTTGTCATTATAATTTCCATTTTCGTGCTTTATTATTCAATAATGAAAATGTTGCTTAAGCTGGCGCATTAGCGAACAGTTTGCACAACGGAAAATGCCATGAAACGCTGCGCACTAGCGTCAAAGCGGAGCACCCAAAAAACATACGCCATGCTTCATTAAAAAACGACAATTTGAAAATGTTGAAAATAAAAGGAATTACCATGTGCTACAGCCCAGCAAGCTGAGGCCAACAAGATGAAAGGCTAATAATGAAAATGAACACTTTAAGCAAACTTATTTAAGATGCTGATAATTGCCCGAAAAATACACAAAAATAAAATGCCAACAATAACAGCAAAGTCAGTATTTGCAAATTAGAAGAAAAAATAATAATAAAAAAGCGACTAATGTACGTTACTGCAAAAGGGTTTGCTCATCGGAAATAAATGCCAAATGCGAGCTCAAAAGGATTTGAAAATTTTCGCATTGTTGAGCAATAAGTTTAACAAGTGCTGTTCACGTTCTTCGAATACAAAATTTTTTTTTTCACATTTTTTCTATTTAACTCATATTAATTTGAATATTTTTATAGCACTTGTTTACAATTTTTCACTTTTAAATACTTAGGCACAGCCAGTGATTTTAAAGTTTTACGTAAAGCAACAACAACCACCACAGTGGCATGGCCAAATGTAACAGACAAGGTATAGCAGTTTGCCATATCAAGGGACGCGTCACTCTTTTGATAGCTGCAACTTATTGCTCTATGTTTCAATTGGTTCATCAGCTTTAAAGAGGAAATTTGTCCAGCTTTCAGCTACTATGTCAATACTAGCTCTTCATATGTTTTTATTTCGTTTCATGTTTTTTCTTTGAAAATATCTTGCTGCCACAAACATCCAAAAAAGCGAACATCCTTAAAAGTCAGTACCATTTCGATTACTTCATCAATATTAGCTAAAGTGTCTTATTTCTTGAATCGATGAATTTGAGAATTATTTTCTTTTAGTGTGTTTTAAGACATGAAATGAAAAAAATTCACTTTCTTCCGACAGATAAATCATAAAAAAGTCATTCCTCTTAACATCACCAAAGCGTGCAACACAGACTACATCTGCATTTTCCTCAGCATATATTCTCAGCTATTGTTTAGAAAATTTTTAGTAACAGTAAGCCATAAAACGTTCATTTGGAAAACTTTTTTTTTAATAGATTTTAAAGACAAAATGACAAAATATATTCGGTCAAATATCATAATTAAATGGTCGTATCGTCTGATTGATAAAAAATAAAAAATGATGGAATAGGGTGTTATTTTGTTCATTATTTGGGAATTTTTATTACTTGTTATGTTTGTTGAAATAAACAAAGTAAATGCTTTAAAACAAGGCAGCTCAGCATACTTCAACTCTTGAAATGAAATAATATTGAGCCTACCTTATCCACTACTATCGGTGAACCTCAGAACTTATATTTTGAAAAATATTGAAAAAAGACATACTTTATATAAACTAGTTCGACTATTATTTTTGATTATCATTTCGTTTTATTTAGAAGTCAATTATTAATAACAAATAAATTGCTATTGTTTATTTGTTTATCTTTAAATCAAAAGTTTTTTAGAGAAATAATAAAAGCGCTTAACAAAAAAATGCTAAATGTTTTTGTTTGCTTTTAGGATAAACGTTTAATAAGCAAACACAGTTTTAATAAAGTTTTGCTGGTATATAAGGCTTATTCCCACTATGATAAAAATACTGTTCTGAGCATCAGAAAATAAAGTAATCCAACGAAAATTTATCATTTGACTTTGTTACCTGGTACTTCTTGGACATGTTAGAGTTAACTATAGTATTTTAACAATAGTGATTCATATCAGTTATTCAACAAACTTCCAAAGATGTCTTACTTTAGCATTCAAATGCTTTAATGCTATTTGTCAGAGTTTTAATAGCTGACTTTAATACATTAAAAATTAATTTCCTCCTTTCTGCGTAGCTACAGTAGTCTGCTTTTAGCATCATAATGAATAAATGTCATGAAAATCTATGCTCAAGATTTAAAAAAGAGTAAGGAGAAGGAAATTGAATTAAGCATCAAAAAAACGATTTAATATTGCATTGAAATTTTTATTACATAATACGGGAATCAAAGGGTAATAGATCATTCCTTATTTTTTTTTTTCCTTAAACAGTTCCTTTTAAATTATCCTTAAACAAAAAATTGTGTATACTTTTGGCAACAATAACGTTCAACAAAGATCAATAAATTAAACTAAAAAAATATACTGCAAAAGAATTACAAAAACTTAACGAGAAAACGTATAATTTTTATTGATAATATTTGATACTTATAGAAAAAATAAATATAACAATACACATAAATCTTAGTTTTGCAATAACTATAACAATAACAAATTTGACTTCAATTAAATCAATTATTTTTCAAAATGTGAGGACTTCATGAACAAAATTATGCAATATATGTAAACAAATCCATCTAATATGAAATTGCATACTTTTAGGATGCTTATTCAACCTATTGTAATGAAATTGTTTATGAGCAGAAAGACACTAAGAAACAAAAACAAATTTTCGCATTTTAAGAACCTTAATAAAAGCATAATTCTTAACATAATTTGATTTATGAGCTAATGCTATAAAATTATACATGAGCAGAAATACACCTAAAAAAATCGGCTCTTTTAAAAGATCCTTAATAACGAAAAATTTTTGATTGCATGATGACTGCCTTGAATGGCAAAAAGTTTTTACATTTATTGTAAACTATATACCCTACGTATTTCATACATATTTGATATATAAGAAGTATACTTTCAGGATCAATTATTTTAAGAAATAAGGCAGAATATCATGAAATGAAATAATTTTCTACGAATTTACAGATGTAGTTATCAATTCGTTATATGCAATGGAAATTCTTCAAAGATATTCAAAAACAGAACGTTTTATCAGAGTTTGAATGAAAATTAGTGAATTTGAAACACTTTTGATCTGAGCTGTGCTGAGGAAAAAGAATAATTTTTGAATAGAAAGCATTTTCTATTTTTTTTAATTATGTTGCGTAATTGTAGGGACGTTTTATAACTAGGTTCTACTGATACGCATAATTAAGGATCCCTGCTGCAAATGCACTATCGATGCCGCACACACCTAGAAAAGCTAATCTGAACGCGCACGTACCTTGCCATAAAATTATTTAACACATGCAGCTGCATTCATATTCAGACTCATAGCGAATTTATTCACTACTGCCTGCTGAACAGAACAATGTAATTGTAGTTCTTCAATTTCAATCTCACCGCGCTCTGTAAAACTCTTTATCGAAATCAAACAAACGACTTGAGTTGGTTTTGTTGGTTCCTAGCTTTAAGCGATTATGATAAAAGATTTTCCGAAATAACCTTACCAGCTGCTATATCGCAATTTTTGCCATTTTTCATATGATTCATTCACTGTAAGTAATTTTAATAATATTTCAACTTGAGTAAATCAATATTATCACTTCAATGCTTATCTTAAGTGTAACAGTATTTCATCATTTTGCTTTTCTTGCACTAGACGGTGTGCAATTCCTTCTCATTTCTCTTGCTGTTTTTTGTAGCATTTATTTGCTTGCTGCCGAATGCATGCATGTGTGCGTGCCTCTTCCGAATCACATTTGCTAGGAACCAAAGACGTACATAAGCAAAGTAATGGTGCAGCGAGTTCAGCCTTTACCACAATCGCAATAAATTTAACGCTTGTTTGCCTGCATATGCAGCTGTGTGTGGCTGAGTGTTGCTGCCATAGACACACACATGCCTGCAGCACATGCACGTTCATGCGATTGTTATGCCATGAAGCTACCTGCGGAAATAGGTTACACTAAATTATAAAATGCATAGCAGTAAAGCAGAGCAATGCACAAATCTTGCTCATAGTACGACGACACACCCGGCAGGGAATTGGATATGCAACGGCAACCGCGGTGAGTTAGTGCATTCATGCACTGGGACCANCGAGCAATGCACAAATCTTGCTCATAGTATGACGACACACCCGGCAGGGAATTGGTTATGCAACGGCTACCACGGTGAGTTAGTGCATTCATGCACTGGGACCAAAAGTGAATGATTCTAAGCTCAAACCGGTTCACGCAAACAATAACTTTACGGCGTAGAGCGTTTGTTATTAACAGTCATCTTTTCTTGGGTTGAGAACTTTACGTTCTATTTGTTTTGATGCGAAAGGTCTTTTAAGACTCAAGACTTTAACTGACCACATTACCTGATCATTTGGAACATTATCTCATGTTAAAAATCTAATGCGGTAAGAGGAAGAGNCAACTTACCACATTACCTGACCATTTGGAACATTATCTAATGTTAAAAATCTAATGCGGTAAGAGGAAGAGCAGGATCTTATGAAAACGTTCAGAAGCAGCACACCAGCCACTCGGAACCCACTCACCAGCTGCTATGAGGCACTTTGCCAGAAGCACACTCCATTCCACTGCACGTGCAGCACAGCAGTTACTCAGTTGTTTCTCTCAACTCAAAGCTCACATGCACAGTTCTAGTACAAATGCTTATAAGAAGCTCACATTAAGCTTCGAGTACTGCACCATTTAAATAACACTCAAGAACNGAATACTTGAAAGAAGCTCACATTAAGCTTCTAGTACTGCACCATTTAAATAACACTCAAGAACCTAAGAGTTATGAAAACCTCAATATCAGCCTTGAAGAACCTCCAAAGAAGCTCACTATAAAACCCAGCAGCCGATAAGAAACAATGCATAAGTAGCTCTNTAAAACCCACCAGCCGATAAGAAACAATGCATAAGTATCTCTCAACTCAAAAATTAACATGGTGCTGACAATTAAACATGGACAGAGCTCTTAAAATTAAGCGAAAAAACGCACAAAAGGCTACGAGCACAGGCACATAAATTAATGAGCAGTTGCTCAGACGTAGCTTAGCAGAAGTTAACAATAAACTGACTAACCCCGCAGTAGCAGCTCAGAAAGCAAGTCACGACCACCTATCAACGCTCAAAAGATACTGTAAAGAAGCAAGGCTAGGAGAATATCTGTACTAGCTCAATGCCTCCGTCGCAGCTCAGAATCATATGGAAAGCGCAATATCGGCTTTGAAAGAAAAAGCAATGCACAAGCAGCTCTTAACTCCAAAGTAACATTCATGAGGTATTAATATTAATATTAAGAACATAAATAGCTCACAAAAGCTAGAAATTGATTAAAGTTAAAAAAGAAGTACCTCGAGTAGACCTATCTGGTCCCAATACAGGCTTTAATGCAGATTTACCAACAGTTTCATTCAAATTTGACAAAAATGCACTATTGAGTGAACATAAATATGAACAATGCGTGTACTAAAACTGAGCACGATTGAATAAAAATTAGAGGTTCCTACAGAACGCCTTTATGGTCTCGTTAGAGGTTTTAATTCAGAAGTACCAACAGTTAGCAAATAAATTTTAAAAAAATTCCATTATTGTACAACTATGTTGTCCCAAACGAAGGATTAACTCAACTCAACCGAAAAACACAACGAAATTTTATTGTTATTATTATGATCAATGTATGTACCAAAGATTAACATACTTGTTTGAAAATTGGAGATGCCTGCAATACACCTCTTTGGTCCGGAAGGAGGAATTTGAAAAAAAATTTTCAGACAAATTATACTAAAGATTTTTGAAGCGAATCGTATCTCACTGTCGGTCCAAGCCTCAGTACAGATTAAGGATCTGAAGATAAAGTTAATATTATACAGTATACTTTTGCGAGGTCCTGCCTGCTTGAAGTATAAGAGACTAGTTTTATACAGAATCCTCTATTTACTTACACTTCATGGCTCATCGAAAAAAATGGTAAAATTAGCCGTCAACTTCGGCCGTTAAGATCAAATCTACAAAAACTTCTTCAAGTACGAAGTATAGTCACTACGTTAGTTAATAACAATTTTATTTTTGTAGACCCTAAATAAATGTTTGCAGTGAACCCTTCAAACGTTCGTGTAATCGGTCTTCAATTTCGGGCACTTCAAATGGACACATATTAAAACATATTCCAGGTCGAATTTCTAACCTCTAAACATGAAAAACTTGAATTAAAGTACTCAAGATTATTTGATTTTCTTTAAATTGGTTAATTTAAGCTCGGATTCAAAATTTTCGAAAAGATCCGGACTCGAATCCGGAAAATATTTTTTCTAAATTATGGTTTCTTTTAGTTGAATTGACGATATGTGTTCAAAGAAGTTTGACAATAAGATGGAGAAAGATATTGATTATATAATTTTAACCGTGCGAATTTTTTTTTAATAATGTTAATAATTGTAAAGAGAAAAACTTTGAGTGATGGATATTTTGTAGTATATTTTTATCCATTATGCCAGCTATCGTTATTTTATGATTTTAATATAATGGAACGGAAAAAGGAAGGGTAATGAAAGTATAGTTTGACAGCGAGTGGAAGAGGTAACTACATTTCGCTCAGGTGTTAAATATGTTCCACAACAACAAAACTCTCTTAATCTGAGTTTCGCGATATTGTTTTATTTGCTAGTCGATTACCATGTCTTTCCTTTCGCGACTATCACTAATACCCCTTTGCCTGCATGGCGGCTGAAAGAGCGCATATTAGCAATGCATAAATGCCAGAGCAGGTACTCACACAACTACCGCAACACGCATACAACGGCAATGTTTTCAAATAAATTAAAATGCGCGTTGAGCAGACATTTTTCATGCAGTCGATCGTTGGCAATACCTTTGGCTTTGCCATGGTTAAATTGCAGCACAGCGGGCTGCTGACATACAACGTTGCATTGTATGCTGACTATGTAAGGATCTGTGTGTGTGTGCGCCTTGGCGCATTATTTTATTTGCGCTTATGAGCTATGCATACAATGATATACGCTTGCCTGGCTTAAGCCATTACTTTTTAACGCAAACATGATTGTCTTCACCTTTATAGTTCAGAACACACATTCCCACACATATACACTGGCAGTGACACATGCATGCGTCCGGCACTTGGCATACATCAGCAGCGTGCTGTGCGCGCACAATGTTCACAAAATCGATATTTAGCTCGACTTCACTCTTGACGCTTGTTGAGAATTGCGGTCGCTGATTTTAATCGCATCAAGCGCATATCAGCGCTGCCACGACCACAATCGGCACATTTACCACTTAACCCTTCGAATTGCAATTTAAGGTTAAATGTGCATGTGCGCCAAATTAAACGTTGCACAGCGCCAAGCTGGCATTGCAACAAACCCTGCTGCTTGAGTGCTCGCAGTGTGGAAAATATGCAGCGTGGTGGGCGTGCCGAATTTACTTAATTTTCAATTTAATGCATGACTTTATTTGAAAACTTTCCCATTTCGGGCGTATTCGCTTTGTCAGCGTATTGCGGCGTTTGTGCTGCTACCGTTGCATGCCACATAACTCTTAGCAGCGCAACTACCTTGGGCACAGTTTGATTGAATTGCTGCCGCCAATGCCTGTGTAGCTGGCGGCTAGCGCTCACTTGCGTGGTACATTAATCAATGTCCTTGTTTACTTGCAGCGTGGGTGCATGCCGCAGACTGCCTAGCGCTGGCTTATGCCACTTATTTATTGTATGCACTTAATTGCTGCTGTGCAGCATTGGCCAGTGGTAACTGCCTCTGTTTTGCTTGCATTATTTGCTTATTGAAATGCCAATTATACATGTGGCATGCAAATCGCGTGACACCTTGCAATTAAAAACATTTATCTGTTCGTTCGTTGCATATGTATAGTCAGTGCTGGCGCTAGCAGTGCCACGACGCATGCCAACAGGTTAGCATACCATCTAACTACACCAGCAATTATGTGGCACAAACAGCCATGTGCAAAGGTTTCGGTTGTGGCACTCGTGTGGCTATTAAACGTTTGAGTATCACTGCACCACCCATGCGCACTATAACGGTACTTGCATGTTATGTCTGTGATTGTTTTGCTGTTGTAACTCATTTGTTCATTTGCAATACGTTTAGTTTTATATTCGCGTTACAAGTTTCTTTTAATTGAAGTCAACACATAGTGGTGAAGCAATGCCAATAATCATTTATTTAATTGCTAGCACGTGCGGCCCTCGAATGCATGCAACACGAGGCGTGCTGCAACAATACAGAGCATTGGAAATGCTGGTGCTGGCAATAGCCTCTTCCAAGCAGCAATAAATTTATTGCCATAATAAACTAAGTAAGTCATGGAAGACAGCCAGTTAGCAAAGAAGCGCAAGGGTAAACTGCCTTTCAAATGCACAGACCACACTGCGTACTTTTAGCTGAACACAAACAACTTCCCTTTCAATACCTCTTGAGAGCATTGTCTCTTTCATCAACTTGTGTTAGTTTGTCCTTATCTATAGTAACCAATGTTATCTAAAGTCACACCTTCTTAGTAACAGCGCATTCTGCATAGAATCCGCTCCAATAACCCAAAAGCAATGCCAGTATGAACTCTAGGAGCAGCTCGCTAGGAGCAAATAACTGTGAGGCTCACCTCTAAATTCAGGAACTAACTCTGTTTACTTATTTTAAACTGTGTATATAAAATGGAATTGNACTAAATTCAGGAACTAACTCTGTTTAGTTATTTTAAACTGTGTATATAAAATGGAATT
>JXOS01003187.1:0-18371 GCA_001015075.1 Cirrula hians
TGAATTTAGATATTTTTTATAGTGCTGCCCAAAATACAATTTTGAAATATTTAATAAAAACATGATTTCCAAAACATTGGCACTTGATGTTCGGTTTATTTAAGTAAAAATTGCATTTTCAAATTTAAATACTCATAAGCCAAATTGTAATAGAACAGTGGCAAAAATAATTAAAAACAAGAGAAATGATAAACACAAGGGCACTCACATACCACCCCAACGCTAAAACCCACAACATCCTAAATGAAGGTGCCACACCTAATGTGTGATTAGTTACTTTTTGCGGTTTAATGTATATATATAGAATCAACTATTTCGCTGTTATGTCTCTGACTATGTATCCATTTAATGTTAATTATTACCAATACAAAAGCCTATATTAAACAAAAATGTTAAAACTCATCCATGGTAATAACTGCATGCGTTTTTAAAGCACCCCAGCGTATTCCTTAAGTATAAAATTATACTTGACTGCGTCAAAATGAGGGTTTTTAACATTAGCGTAATAATGTCACATATGAGGCATTAAGTAACTTTAAGAAATTTTATTTAACAAAATTTAGTTATTTTATCAAAGTATAAGGAATTTCAAGTAAATATTGACTGAAGCTGAGTGACAAAATTGTAAGAGTAAACATGTTTGATATTTAGACAATTTTTTAATAGAGTATTTATTATGGCTTTGTAATGTAATTGGCAATTTTAAAACAGTATCTTCAGCTGAATTTAAAATCAGACAATTTTCTGTCAAATAAAAATTAGACATTATAATTTTGTTAAAAATGACAAATTTATGAGATGACTTGAAAATTTATGAGTTTTTATTCTAAATTTTTCCAAAAATTTGGAGATATAGATAGCTTTAAATCTTAATATAATTCGGAATGGAAAAACAATTATTAACTTTTGTTTGCGCTGCCCCTATCGACAATTTATCAAAAATCAATAATTTCCCTTTGTGTTCAGTGCATTTTTCATCCAATGTTAACCAATCAGCGTGCACCTCAACGCTGATTGGTTGGCAGCCAACAAGTTAACATCAAGCAAACATTTAATTAATATTATAATATAATTAAATATGAAAGTTCTTAGCATTTAATAAAAAAATCATTCTATTTTTGACATTGCAAATATGAATTATGTACATATCAGAAAATAAATTAAATCCATAAACAAATAACTTTTTTTATATATTTTCTTTTTCTAGGCAGAGCATTGAAACTGTTATAATGTCTTTATTAACAACTCTAACGCGAAAAAAATTAGAAAATTAATTTATTTAAAAAAAAAATCATATATGCAACAAATTGGGCAGTACCAAGCATCCCTTTTTATGCAAGCAATGAGACATACATAGGGTGCTCGTTGTACTTTCAATGCCTTCTTTCCTTTTGTCTCTATCAAATAAATTGTTTGCAATTTTTCAAACTTAAATGTAAACGAGTACGCATGTATTACATTTTTTCGTTCTGACTTTGAATATTTTCTTTTTTTCCCCATTTAAAATATTGCTAAATAGCACTATTTTTTAAAGGAATTTTTTCCATGATTTTCATTTATCATGCTTATCAAATCAAAACCAAAAGCAAATTTTTATTTAAGAGCTTCTTCCACCAACCATACTAATCTTGTATAGTAAACGGACCTACATTAATTATATTATTAAAAAATGAAAATAATAAATTGTATTTAATACATGGTATATTCAAGATAAAATAAATTAGTTAGCTGAAATATGAAAAAAAAAAATAGTTGAATCAAATAACCAATGTGAAAACACCATATCGTTAAAAAAATCATTTATTTATTTTTTAGTTTTGTAGACAACAACAAATAATGCAATGTGTATGTTTCACCTCACGCACTTATATCCTCAAGTACAATGTGTTCTAGATAGATAATTACTTTGACACATGCAAATTTTCATTTACCAAAGCATTTTACTAATTAGATGCGAACTTTTATGACTCTTTTTTATATTACGTGAATATAAATATAAACGCTATATAAATTGGGTGTGTTGCATCATTATACTGTATGCACAATTAACAAAATCATCACTTAAATAAAATATTACAATCAACTTTTGCGGTTTCAATACTAAATTTGTTCGTATTTTCAATAAGTTATTTTGCAAAATTTTTACTAAAAAATAATAAAAAAAATTAATTAAATGATGTAAGTAAATAAAAATAATTCGTTATATCAGTTTAATGAAATAGTCATGAGGAATACCTAAGCTATTTGGGCATTGCATACCTAATTAGTGACAAGCAATAAGGGAGTTACATAGTTAAATTGAAGAAAAAACTTTAAAAAATAAAACTGGGTGTGCAAAAAATCGTTAAAGGCGTCAAAACGAAATACTATATACACAAATTGCACTTACAGCTAATTAAATGGAAATTGTTTGGTTTTTTATAGAAAATTTTTAGGTTTGTATTACGTTGAATGAAAACATACTTGACAATGGCATGTAACAATATCAAACTTTAATATATCTTTTTCCTTTACAAATAACATTTATACGCTGCATGTAATCAGTCGAAGGACTTAAATGAAAAATGTTGATAATTTTAGAAACATAAGTATGCTTTTAAAAATGAATTAAAAAAAGGCATTGAAATTATATCTAATAATGTTCAATTTTTAGTGATTAATTAAAAAACAATTACAGGCGGTGGAGTAATTACAGACTTTAAAGTTTCATATACAAAAAGCATATTCAACGAAAATTACGTCAACACACAATTTGTTCACATCGACAAATGTGGAATTTTGCAAAGATTGCAAATAACGTTGAAAACATATTAAATATTTTAAAAATAATTAAAACTCCTTCCATGTTAATGTAGCTGTAATCATAATCCGAGTTATTGAGAGACATATTCTATTTGCCAATATTCGATTGTCTTTGTTTTCTGTTTCAACGAATACTACATGATATATCCATATCATGCAAAAGATGTAAAGAATATTATTGATCAACTCAAAAGAAAATAAATAAAATTTGTTGAATATGATCAAATCTTAAAGTAAACTAAAGTAAAGTAATGTAAAGATAATATAGGTGTACTTGATCAATTCTTTTTTGTATTGATCATATGTATTTTAACTTACTGTACCTTTCTATATAATTGAACGACATATGCAATTCAAGATATAAATATATAAAGGTTGGGAATTTTTCAGTCGAGTTGTGAAGCCCACTCTCTTTCACGAAGGCATCTAACAATAGTAAAATATGATATTGTCTACAATTATGGTTTATATTTGATGTTTAATGAATATATTTTGATAAATTTGAATTTTAACAAATTATTCTTATGTAGTACGTTTTTACTTTCACCCTTAACAATATTTCGTAATGTTTCCCACGCGTTATTAAAAATCTTGTTCTTCTTCAAATTGTACGAAAGTAGAAAATATAATCAATTGAATAGTATTTAACTTTTTCATACTTCCCTGCTTTCATGCCTAATATCTGCTTTTGTGGCGCTGACGTGACCCATTGTTAACTGGCAGTGAAACGAGGGAGGATACCCCTTGTCAACAAACACTTTTTTAACGCAATATGATACCTATCTTACCTACAAGTAATATCAACAACGACACTTATTGTGGTCAAAAGTAAGAATATTCTGAACCTTAAAAGAAGTATATATTCACTTTCACTTAACCACANTGACACTTATTGGGGTAAAAAGTAAGAATATTCTGAACCTTAGAAGAAGTATATATTCACTTTCACTTAACCACAAATTTCTACACGCACTTCAACCTTTTCTCCTACTCATATGATTGAAGTTTATTTCTCGTTTATAGCAGGACCATAAGTTGAGTGGTGAAATCGATTAAATAAATTATTCACATCCTTTAAAAATAATCTTCATTCGATTACAATTTGCAAAAGATACAAAAAAATTTTAATCCCATGTCTATGTTGTTATGTTATGTAGCGAACACATACGGTCGGACATTCGATAAAAAAGGAAATTTTCTACAAAGAATTGACCTTATTATTGGTCAATCCTATAATTTTCGACATAGACTAANATATAATTTTCGACATTGACTACTTGTGAAAGTAACAATTACTTTCTATTCATCATTGATGTTTTGGATACCCANCTATAATTTTCGACATAGACTAATTGTGAAAGTAACAATTATTTTCTATTCATCATTGATGTTTTGGATACCCATAATTTAAAGCAGTAAATCTATCATGAATAGATTCACATCATTGATTAAAATAGCCGTATCTTTATTTGTATGCATTTTGTGGTAGTTTTTCACACTTAATATAGGTACAAATTAATTTCACAAAAGCGTTCGTAGAACGCATATGCATACATTTTTTTTTTTATGTTGTATATAAAGCGTCAATGTTGGTAGATCTTTCTAACTCGTCTATTAGTTTGTAGATTGGTCATCGAGTTATAAGATATAAACAACACACAACTTATTCTTATATTCTACGGTGTTCAAAAAGTAAATTGAATTTTTAATTTGAATTTTTTAAGCTCCTTGCAAACGATTCGAAAGCAAACTGTTTTATTTTAATGGTGGTAATACTGAGAGCGACATCTGTGCCAAATTTTATTTTACTGTTATCATTAGTCATANTTTTTTAAACGCCTAAAAGTGATTTGGGCGATTTTTCGATTCGAAAATCGTCGATTGACAATTAGAGACCTTGGCATTTCAATTGGATCAGTTCAAACAATTTTGAAAGATGATTTGGGCCTTAAAAAAGTTATATCTCGTTTTGTGCCAAAAACACTAAATTTCTTTGAAATAACCGCATTATTCACCTGACTTACCTACATGTGACCTTAACTCAGGAGGCCGTTCCGGGGTTACCGCATTGAACATATTAAATCAGGGAATACTTTGAAGGGGATGAAATTGATTTGGATGAATAAATAAAGGTTTTTCAATTTATAAGAATTCCTTATACTTTGAACACAGGAGTATAAAAATATTTGTATATATGAAGATGATGATTTATGTTGAAGGGAATTATCAAAGATAATTTTGCTATTTTAACACATGTCGCAAATGCAATTCGTTAGTACTTTGTAAATCACAGAACAAATGAGTGGAAAGTATAACAACAGAAATTTATTTGACTGTCCGTAAGCACAAAGTAGAAAAAAGGGCTTAGATTTANCAACAGAAATTTATTTGACTGTCCGTAAGCACAAATTAGAAAAAAGGGCTTAGATTTACAAGATTTGGCACATATATTCCATGGAAATGGATTTAATGAAAATCCAATGTATTCGGATANGTAGAAAAAAGGGCTTAGATTTAAAAGATTTGGCACATATATTCCATGGAAGTTGGATTTAATGAAAATCCAATGTATTCGGATATCAAACGGAAATTGAGGTCTTACGGCTACTGCAGCCTTAAAATTTTCTATTTAATAATTGGTTTGGATAAAATAACACCTGTACTCCTATTCGGTTCAANAATTTTCTATTTAATAATTGGGTTGGATAAAATAACACCTGTACTCCTATTCGGTTCAAAGTAGTTTTAAAGATAATGTAACCACATCAACAAATTCTCTTAAGAGATGAAATAAATAACATCAATGCGTTTACTAAAAAGTTGACATGATAGTATGACAGTGACATGTACGTTCAGCATACCTATAAGGTCCAAGAATAGGGGTTTTCCTGATTAAGAAAAACAATTTTTTTGATTGCAATTAAAACTTCGTTGCTTTGTTACTTCTTTATAAAAATTTCGTGTTTCAACTGTCACCAGAAGATGACTGACACATTCTCACTTGATATTCTTTTTATTTAATTCCGAGTTGAACAATGATATCATCAATTCATTTAATTTCACTAGTTAAATATTTCCTATTTTAAATACAAGTATATCTAAGAAAGATTTATATAATTGAGTTGAAACAATTTGAATTCTAAAGCAGCTGTGTCAGTGAATCAGTCTCACTGACTTACTGATGAGCAATACGTAAAGGTTTCTACGTACTGCAGGCCATTAAAAAAAAAAAAAAAAAAAAATGTGGAAATCAAAACGAAAGCAACACTAACGACAGGNAAAAAATGAAGACACATAGTTAAAAAAAAAGAAATAAAAAGATGATGAAGGTATATAAATGCCCTTGCTGCAACTTTTCCTTGTTTGTGTGGCTTATGAATTAATAATCACAGTTTAATTTGTAATTTTTGTTATTCTTTCTTTTACATTTATTTTGAGAATAGTATATTGCTGCGTTGACGGTTTCTTCTGACAATAAGACTTTCCATTAATTAAAGTTGTGGGAATTCATTAAATAGAAAGTACAAATATTGAATAAGAAAATGAATACTGTTAAGGACTAAAAATAATTGAGAAAATGAATATCTCGTCAACGTGGCAGTTAAACGTTATTTAGATTATTAATCAAATCATATATTTTTCAATTATTCTTTAATTTTTTTTAGTGATAAATATCATGAGTGATATATACAATATTTAGAAAAGATGTGGGTTTTGCTATGGGATAATAATTCAAAGCATTAAATTTCTATTTAACAGAATTATTGCTCCTTTAATCCTACGGTAGTTTATATTTCGCCCATCACATTTATATTTTAATTTTTGCATTTTCAGTAATTGTGTTTTTCTTCCATTCACCATGTTAATGGGAAGTCATTCTTTTGCATTTAATTTCAATTCCCTTTTTATACATTTTTATTTTCTTTTATCTTTTAAATATATTAGGAAAATATATATTTTCTTTTTAAATTGTTCGTTTTATTTTTATAGAAATACTTATAGGAATTCTTTTTCTGTATGCGGTGTATAAGATATAACAGCCCCTGCTTTGTCACATTTACTGCCTCATCTATTTAATACCATAAATAATTGCATCTAATTAAATATGCTCAAATGAAAATGTCCTTTTATTAAAAAAAAAAAAAAGAAATATATATATTTTTTTAATGCCGGCTCGCTATGTAAAACACTCCAATACTGCGTTTGACGCGTGATGGAGCGAACGTCATTTAAAATAAAAATCAAGTTTCAATTTGTGTTCTAGAAAATAAAAATTTTAAAAAATGCAATAAGCATTGAAAAATAGAGCAAAGCAACGGATGCTGTAAAAACGAAATTACTCAACAGCAGTCGAGAAATAAGAATGTCTAATAGTTTTCAATTAAGAATCATTCGTTTGCAGAATATTTCGTTTACAATTCTATTTCCTCATTCCTTGAAATTGACCTTTTTTCCTTCATATAATGCTCGTACTTTTGCAACAATACTCTTCGTTTAAGTGTCAACAAATAAAGTCACGATTTTGTCGCCTTAATTTTTATTTGCATTTAAGTTGTTTTTTAGGAACGGGCACGTTTAAATATTCGTTGGTTAGTGTATTTCGAATTATTTTAAGTTAACCGGCCTATTAATGTCAATATCAACTAAATGACTTAAAATTCTTTGTCATAAATAGAAATTAGTCTGTTTTCTAATAATCGAAAGTAGTAACCACATATTTTTAATATAATGATCCATGCCTAAAATACTTTACTAAAGTTACCTGGTAATTAGTCTCCTGAATTCCATTTTGATATGCAGCGCGCCAATTGATGACCAGCAATCGACGTTCTAGGCTGTCCCATGCGAATAAAAGATCATCTTTGCAGTCTAAAATATTTTGTGCCTGTTGCTGTAGTTTTGTGAGACCAGTTCTTATCTTGGCAAACATTTCACTTTTGTTTAGTTGCAAAATATCGGTAGTGAACATTTTCAATTAAATTTTTTGTTTTAATAATTAAATATTTAAGTTATTAAGTAATTTTTTAGAATTTTTAGCCGGCAAAATTCACAGTAAACAATATTTTAGCAAAGTTAATGTAGAGAAATCAGCTGTTTTCGTTTTAGCGGCAAATGCGTTATAATAGGGATGCCAACTTTGAAGTATACAGTTTTTAATGTTAGTACAATATGATCAAAACATTCAATTACTTTTTGCTTTTTATGTATATGTTTGAAATTAAATTATTCCAATTAATATTAATATCAAGATATGATAAGCATTACCAAGAATTGAATTAGTTTCAATATTTGGTTTAATTATATGCTTCTATTTTAAAAATGAACTGAAAANGGAATTGAATTTGTTTCAATATTTGGTTTAAATATATGCTTCTATTTTAAAAATGAACTGAAAATTGAAGAAAGTTGTCATTTTTTTAACGTGTAAGTACGATAGATGGCGTCATGAACAATGAGCACGTAAAAACGGAAATATAATGCAAATAAATAAATACCAAAAGAAATAAATAAATTCAAATAAAGAAATTCAAAATAATTCGGAAAATAAATGAATTAAGTAGAAATGAGATTTTAAGTGGATTTCAATAGATAAATTTAAAGTTATTTTAATTTTAGTTTATTACGATTCAATATTTGATGCATGAATTAATTTTATATTTTAATTATTATAATATTTTAATAATACCTATCAACTGAGTGGTTTACACATATTTTTAATTTTATGTTAAGTTATAAATTATTTGAAACAGTATGTAATAAAATTAATGCGGATTTTTGAAAGAATAAATTATAAATGCAATGGGAACGTTGAAAATGCAGTCTAGTTGAGAATAATTTTTAAAAAATAATCGTATCAGCATTTTAGCTTTATTTGAGTCAATTATAATTACAAAAATAAGTTTTCAATAAAGTTCGCTAAAATTTTAGCAAAAACATTTGTAAACTATGAGCATATTTCAGCAGTGTTCATGGAGTTATATTACCGACGGTTGTACGTTTCTAAGCAAGTAAAATAATAATTTTGTGTTCAAAATATTCGCTAAGAAATGAATAGATAAATTTGCTTGCAATGTTCTTGTTTTGCGCCTAAAAAAGGTATTATCAACATTGTTCTAATGCATTTGGACAACAAGTTTTCAATACAACATGCTCTGTTAGGCAAAGGAAATGGTGCAAACATTTATTCATGTACAGTGAACATCTTCAAGCAAAAAACTTTGCTTTTACAATTCAGTTGCCACTTATTTCCATTGTTTTATAAATTTTAAAACGAGAAAAACAAAACAAAACAAAACAAAAAAAAAAAAATGGAAAATATACTATAGTGGATGCGGAATAGTAGAACAACTCAAATCCTAACGGAAATGCCTTCTTAGGCTAGTCTACAAAACAGTTGTGGGATATAACTTGCCTGGTATTGTTGTTTAAGCTTTCTTTTTGTGTAATTGTTGATGTCATTTTATTTTCTTTGTCTTAAGAAATCATGAACTTTTTCCCAAATAAAGAACAACTAATGCTGCCGGAAGTTATTGAGCGGTGGTTAAATGAGTTCGAAGGGCGTTTACTCTACCAGTTAAAATAGCCCATACACAGAGCCAAATGAAAACTGTGGAAGGTATGCGGTAAAAATGATTATTGTGCTGCATGTATTGTGTGCAGCTGATGGTTTTTTGGATTTATTACTGTTTCTGTTTAACTAAATTACTGAAAATAAATTGCTTGGCAACTATTTAAAAGTTTTGTTTTAAGAAACCGTTGAATACAATGTCATTGGATCGTATTTAATTGATGTTCAATTAAACTATTTTTATGGCATTTTCACGAAGGAAAGTTCTTTAGTCTTAAACAGAAAGTCGGCTCTATATGAACATTTAATTATATATACTGAATATTCAATTCCGATGACTGCCAATTTCATTTATTTTGTTTTTTTCGATATTTTTTTCGTACTGGATTCCGAATGAAATTCAAATCGAAAGCCTTAATAAAATCATAGGCACAAAAAAACTATCTTTTCTGAAGCAAATTTCAGTAGCTTGTTTTAGAACAAATGGTTTGAAGGCTCGTTTCAGTAAAATTGGGAGTAGACGTCTAATAGTATTTGACTTGGCATTTTAAAAATTTCATCACGCTAGCTAAAAAGTTTCTCGAATTATCGTGGTCACGAACAATTGAAACATGGCTCAATCATTTTTTGTTTGTCAATTCTTTGAAAATAGGTCTACGAAGNCATGGCTCAATAATTTTGTTTTTTTTTTTCAATTCTTTGAAAATAGGTCTACGAAGCATATNAAATTGAAACATGGCTCAATCATTTTTTTTTTGTCAATTCTTTGAAAATAGGTCTACGAAGCATATGGTCGGATATGCGTATATCTGTGCATAACTAACTTTGCACAAACTCCTAATATCCTCGGTATTGGAATGATGGGAATTCAAATATGCTGTTAAAATTAAATTAATTTTTATCTACATGACCAGTCATTAGCACGAATATTATATGAGTTGCATACATGTGGAGACGGGGTTATGTGAATGTAGAAAATATTTATAAAATGAATTGAACCTGAATAAACAGACAACAAACGTAAAAAAGCACTTAAATTGAAGTGGTTGGATGCATTTACATCATTTTTTTCACATTATTTTCGTTTTATTTTTCGGTTACGAGAAATAAGTGCACTCTCAAATTTGCAAAACGTGAAATTCTTGGATTTAACTTTATATACGTTATTTTTTATAATTATTAAATTTTATTTTTATTTTGCACCTTTTAATCAATTCCGAAGAGCCTACCAGTTGTACTTATGTGCGAAATTATCAGAATATAGACAACATCATCTCCATATATCAATTTATTGAAAAGTATAATAACATATAAACGATGAGTCAGGGATAGTATTATATGATCAGTCGTTTCCGACTATAACAACTTTCTTTCCTGTTTATATAAATTAGAAAATTGTATTTTGTTTTTGGATTCTCTAATATCGTCTTAATATTAAAGACATTAGGGGAAATATTACATTATTCAAATATTTCCGATGCGAAGTGCATTACACTGTTCGTATCATCAACCTATTTCCTACACGCCATAACATGTCATAATGGTCAGCGCTCCAACATTTATATCATATGCATTTATATGTTTTTAAATGGAGACTCACAAATATTCAGCAAAAGGGTTTTTTTTTTATAAGATGAGTGGCTATTAAAACAGATTAAATAGACATTAATTGGCATTCTATGAACTGCGATAACTGGTCGCATGCAACCTTCTAACTGTGATATGTTTTAAAGTATGTACGTTTTAACAAAAATGAAAATAAAAAATGTACGTAGTCGTAGTACGTAGTAAAGTATCGAAATTTATTTTAGGATTTTCACTTATCAAACTCTTTTTAAAATGAGTTACATAAAATGGTTAAAAGAAATTAATAATTTTTCATAGAACGAAAAATTAATCATGTGATATTGCATGTTGCATTCAATAATTTCTCTACAATTCGACATAAAACGTAAATGATGCTTGTAAAGATAAGCACAGCGGCCAATTAATTCGATTCAACATTGATTTTGCATGTAGGTGATATAAATAAAAACTTGAATAAACATTTTAAAAAATTTCTATAAAATGCAATGAATTCCAAGCCACTAGGCTTTTGTTCACCTTTACTAAAACCTATTAAACAAGTTATATTTTTAAAGTATTCATACATTATAAACGAAGGATGATACGTACAAGTTTCTGTCATTTATATTTTTTACTCTTTTTAAGTGATGTAGTGTTTATTAGCGCAAATTTCAATTTTAACGTTGAGGTTAATGAATTCAAACCAATTACCGAGAAAAGTGAATTGGTTGACTGGGATACAATACGTTTAAAAAAAATTGGTAGAAATGAGCTGGTTATAACGGGCGATTTTGTTGTAAATCGAAATATCGTGGAAGAACAAGAGGTATGACACTAAATGAATCACAATTTTAATAAAGTGGTGGTGTAAAATATATAATTCTTTTTGCATATTTCTAGGTCACTTTTCAAGTCTACATGTACAAAAATAAACGTCGGGGCTCTACTTTATATACAATGAAAAAATCATTTTGTAAATACATAAAAGAAGAAAATAGTATGTATGAAGATATAAAAAAAGTTTCAAACTTGCCTGAGGCCAATTGTCCATTCCCAAAGGTAAACCAAACTCTTACCATTTTCTATTCAAGGGTAACACTATTTTCTATTTCAAGGGCGAATACTCAATCAATAATTATAAAATAAATCTAAGTTTCTTACCACCAGCAATGCCGAAGGGTGATTACTTAATAGTAGCTGCGCTGTTTGATAAAGGAATAATTGTCGCTGAATTACAAGCAGTTATATCCATAAACTAAGTATTGCAAAATAAAAATTAATTAAATGATAAAAAAAAAAAAATTCAATATACTATAAAATGTGTTGAGTGCATTCATTTTTCTATTTAATTTGGTGTACATGAATATAACAATTAGACCAAAGTAAAATGGTAGCCAAACCATAATCGACTATCTTGAAAATTTCAATTTTATTTTTTTAGGATTATAATATAAATTGAATCAACACACCAACCATAAATGATTCAAGTAGCAAAATTGTGGGGATTTTTTCTCGGATATGATAAATGCTTTGTTTTGGTGTAATATACTACATTACTCATATTACAAAATTGGGTAACATAAGAATGTCCAAAGAAGGCAATACAAAATGAAATGGATGAAATAAATTATAATGCAATGAAATTCATAAAAAACGCGAAACAATTTTTAATTATCAAATGCGCTAATGATTATTTGGTGTTATTACTTATGTTGTATGAATATTTATAAAAAAAAAATATGGATCTGTTGTGGCTGAATTAATGTGTTCCCTTCATTTTGTTTGTAATTTATTACAACCACATAATGGACTGTGTGATTATAAGGATTTGTTCTAACTATTCCTTTATTAGGTATTGAATTTTTTAATAAATATTTGTTTAAGAATAATTTATATACAAAAAACTCAAGAAGCAGAAACAAGAGATTCTCCTTTTGAGGGTTGTAAATTATTACAATTTATGGCGATAGAAAAATTTCATATAAATTATATAATAAACATGGTAAGTCTTTTTGTGAGACCAAACCATAGACAAAACAAAAATTAGTAAATACTAAAAAGAAAACTTCAAATTTTATTAATTCTTGTTTGAAAAATTAGAAAATAATTCTAAAAATACCAACAAATTGTTTTCTAAAAATTATATCTACTAACAGAACTAAAATTTAGTCTTGAATGAGATATGTGGAATTACTTAAAATACTGTTTTATCATATTGATGCTTGGATTTACAGGAAAAAAAAAAAATTCGTTTTGTTGATTTGTCTTTATCGCAAGGATTCCATGCAATTTTTCAACTCTTTTCTCATGGTATGCTATAGAAAAACGAATTGAAATATAAGTTGAACTCCATCGATAAATATGATAAATATTCTTAAATATTCGAAATATCACAAATATTCGTGGTATAAAATGAAACAATTTGAAAATTTAATGGCTAAATGGCGTTGTATTATTTGATTGAATATCTATTTATGTTTTTTGTAAATGTATTATATACACAAGTTATAAAATTCTATATATCATTATTCTATACGAGAGCTGGCACATAAAACCACTAAGCTCGGTACTTAATTAAATGTTATCACGTGGAGGTGTTGAAATGTACAATTCCAAGTGCAATTAAAAAGTGTCACTGAAAGCAATCTCCCCAATTTACCACAGAATTCATTTTCATTCAACGATTCTCATACTTTAGCACAATTGTTAACTCACTGCTCAGGCATGCAAATGAACAAGGGTTACATTGAAATTTTATTCAAATAGAACGTATTTGCATGTGATTATTGCAATAAACATAATTATCTACGCTGCATATGATTTTTCAATTACAAATTACCAGAAATCAAATGATTTAAATATGGCTCACAGACACAAGCACACACCTTTTACTTCGTATAGCATTTGCACAGAGCAACCGCATGGGTTAATGCAACAGAATTAATGCAGCAATTTATCTTATATTTGAGATTAAAAAAGGGTTTTGGTATTGCATTATAACCGTTAGATATGCAATTGCGGATGCACCATAAATATATTTTGCAATTGAATTGGAAACAGGCTTTTGTTAACTTTCAAACACAGTGGTGTTTTAATTAAGTGATGCAATGTTATATCCCATCAAGTAGAAATTAATAACACACACCTCATAATGACAATTAATTCCAGACAGGTATATTTGCACAAATAGATAACACGTGTGTAAAAGAAGCGTATAAATAGAATCAATGGATTGTGAAGCTGATTATATAAAGTACTTTTGTAATTTTTTTTTTTGACGATGCATTTTCTTATTACAGTTACGCGTTGCGTTTTATTGCATATGTATTTGATATGTTNGTTACAGTTACGCATTGCGTTTTATTGCATATGTATTTGATATGTTCAAAAAGATTGCTCATCCATTGCCATCAAACACCCATGTGGAAATAAATATTTTCAACAAGATCGAGTATCCTATTTTATTTGAAGGTGTTGTTTGATATTTTTTGATAAATTACACACATATTATGATTGAAGATCGAATTATGAGGATATTTTGCAAAAAATGACATTCCGAGTATACATGATTTGCGAAGGTAATATTTACATCCCTAGTTCAATAATTTATACAGTTTATTTCGTATAAACATTGCGGAATGCTTTTTATTGCAATTTTGAATACAAATTTAATTTGAGAATTTATGTTTATTGCTTTGAAATTATAAATTAATGTTAACTGCCTACCGGCAATTATTTGCTTCAATAAATATATGGAAAAAACAGAATTATCAAAAGCGAAGTAAATTCCAATAAAAATGACTTATGTATCAATTTCCGGCTATAAAATGAATGAGATGAACAGACAAAGAAAATTTTAATTTAATGTTTATTACCATTATGTGTATCAAATATTTAAAATTGCTTTTCAACACTACACCGCTCTGGCTTTTTTATGGAATATTATTGAAATTAATGTAATAAATAAATATAATAATGTAAAGTTGCATACGTAAGCAATTGAAGTTTGTCTGGCGATACTGTGTATTTTTGGAAAATTGTAACCAAGGTGAACATTTTATTTTTATTATATCAGAACTTCAGTTAATAACCGGCAAAGCTTATTTCGAACCCGTGTACACACTACTCTTAATGTGCATTAACGACGTTTTCCAGGATGATAATAATGATGTTTGCCGCAGAAATGCGTATCATCAGTTTTTTTTCCTTTATTTTGTATACATACAGTAGCGTAGCGGGAATTATTAAAATTTTATTTTAATGTCATCGAGCGTTGATTTACAACGGTTGCATAACGCGTGATAGCACCATAACACAGCAACGGTAGCAGCAATAACTGGCAAAGTATTGTAAGTTTTCCTACGACAGCCAGGTATTATCGAGTCATATAAAAACATCTAAGGATGCTATACAACGAAACACTTTCACATAAACCCATATTTTAATGCATACAAACATATATTCTCTTAAAATTTGCTTCTACGAGTTGTATGAATTTACGTTATATAATAGCAACGATTCACCATATTCAACCTTATAAATGGTGGAGCACAATTTTAATAATTCTTTATTGCTCCTGTACAAAGTAAGGTATATATATGTATATACAAATCAATAGTTGAATTATTCCAAAGTGATAACAATTTAATGTACCTGCAAATTCTAGTTGTTTTGTTCTTATTTTATATATGTGAGTACGGCAATAATGCAGTTAAAGAAAATTATAAAATAAGTTAGAGAATTTTCGATTGGCTCCTTTTATATTTTTCAGAATGTTGCGCACGTACTGAGAAACTGAAGCATCACAATAACTGAACATCCAAGCTTTAATTGAAAAGTATCAATGAATCCTATATTTGCACTAGACAAACTTGCGTTACGTAGCTATGGCAAAATACTTTGATTGTTTTGGTTAATGTGCGGGAAAACCATAAATTTAATTACTTACAATTACCTTCCTTGTTATTGCTGCGTTGGTAACATAAAAAATAAAAACAATTGCATTGACGTGGTTAGATCTTTGTTGTGATATGACTATATTCTTGAACAACTTGCAATTGGAAGCTGCAAAGATAAAGAAAATTATTGAAATTAGTTAAACTTGTAAATTATATGATGAAAAATTGACTAAAAAAAATCCTTCAATTGTCTTCGACATGCTCAGAATTATAACCTTCACCAAGTTATTAAAGGAGTATCGGGAGACCCATTTTTATAAGAATTTAAATTTAAATTTTATCCAGGTATTATTTGATGAAGCTTCTAGGTATTTTGGTCAAACAGAATTAAGTGCTGATATGAATAAAATAACCCAAGCTAAGTCTATAATTCAGCGTTATATTAGAATAAAAATTCTAGAAATTTCTTTTTTATTTTTGAATATAACCCATTGAAATTTTCTATTTAATTGTTTGTTGTATTTTTATTTTACATCCATAAGTTCGCTCTTACATAGGATATAGGTTACGAGAAGGATATGTTTTGACTATATAAATGACTGATTTAACCAAGTTCAAAGAAGACCGATTGGACTTACGAGTGGTGCAAAAATTAAAATTATACAACAGGAGATAGTTGAAGATAGATGCTGATTATCCAGGAAGACTGTAAATTACTGATGTCAATTAACATACCTAAAATCATAACAATTTCTATTCGCCATAAAGCTAAAAACAATATAANGCAACAGGAGATAGATGAAGATAGATGCTGATTATCCAGGAATACTGTAAATTACTGATGTAAATTAACATACATAAAATCATAACAAGTTCTATTCGCCATAAAGCTAAAAACAATATAATAAGTTTTTTTTTTTATTTATAAAAATAATACAATATTTTGTTATTTGCCAGTTATACCAAATTATTATGAATTTATTTACATCATGAGAACATCATTATGAATATTTTCGTTGTCTATAAAATGCATTAACGATTATGAGCTGAGTAGTTATAAAAGAACATGTTTTTTTTTAATCTTATTTTACAAACTAGCTTGTTGAACTACCAACGGCATTGTATTTCATAATAGAGCTCAGCAGTGTTAGGAAAAACCGTCTTGAGCTTATTACCGTAAGTGGAAATATTTTAAAATATAGCAGAGCAGAAGTCTTATAAACTACACATGATAGAGGTCAGCGCACACATACTTCATACATGCTGTCTTTGGGTAATTGTAATAAACTACATCATAGCAGTTGATACTGGCGGATTAAGCAAAGTAACAAGAAATGTGCATCTGAGATCGATAGATGTGCTACCAGTAAAATCAATTACAGCTACTTTTGTTACAAGGTTTCGAAATATGAACTGGCAAGCATACATGAAATTAAAACATAAAATATTAATATGTACGGTGTTCGTTCTTTTCTGTTCATTTAAGTATGTGTTTTTGTAAGAAATTTATGCCAGATGCGTATAGTGCTAATGTACAATGTAAACTTTTTCTGAATTTTTAATTCTGTTTACTGTTCATAGTTGGAGGAAAACAACAGCTTGTTGCTGTTGCCTGATTTGAGTATTCTTTATCTAAACGTTTATTTCCGGCGGAAATAACACACATGGTGTTCCTTTATAAGTTCACCTGAAAAGTATGCTACAATTTTGTGTGATTGTAAAAGTATGTGCGATGCCTTGTTCCATTTTGATATCTTTATTAGTGGTAGGCATATGTTATCTAATTTATATGCGTGTATGTATGGCCTTATTTTTTGTTTGATTTGTTATTATTTATCCCGATTATCTTGTTTTTGTAACAGTAGTCAATGGATATCATTATAAGGATATTTCACTTTTTTCACATTTTGGAATTCAAAGAACTTCTTGTTTTTACTAATACGTATATTTTGTTATTTATTTTTTTTCTTTTTTATTTTCTCATTACGTAAATAAATCATGTTCTGGTAATGTAGTTGATTTATGAGAGTTAGAAAAAAAATATTATCAAATAAAACTGATGAGAAAATGAAGGAAGTAAAGTGGCTGGTGTATTAGCAACCGTAGCTTATATTGTAGTTATTGTTTTGTTTGATGTTGCTACGCATTTTTGAAAGCATTATAAATCATCAATGTGATTAAGAGTTCTACGCTTCGAGAAATTATAATTTAATATTGTAAATGAACGAAAAATTCAATTAAAATTAATTTATATAATATAAATCAATATACTAAATTTAATATTTTTATTATCAAGTATATTTTACAGAAAAAAAAATTTAAACAAACAATAAAAGCACGTAAATAAACATTAAAAAATTATATAGACTATACATTGAAACCTGATATTATATTTAATAAACTTGGTTTACGTAAAAAAATACAATTTAAATAATTAAAATTGATTAATAAACAGGTAGTAAAGTTAATATTGTTTTGCTAGTTTGCACTATAATCAAACGCACATATACAGGGAATATTTGTTATTTCCATTGACT
>JXOS01003209.1:0-16953 GCA_001015075.1 Cirrula hians
GAATCTTGTATGATAGTTCTCAATAAGAAAACCCTAGAGAACGGGATATGTAGCTGTATAGGGGACTTTCACTATAGCAAAAAACAGGATACAGGTCACACAGACCTATATTATGGAAGTCTACATATTCCACCATAACATTGCAAAACAGGGCTGATTTGCAAGAAAACAAGGCCTATATAAACAAACTTCTGCATGAAAAGAAGCAGAAGTGTAATCAAGGGAACAGCCAATGTTGGTAATGTTGTTGGTACCATCACGTAACACATAACCATGGGAAAATATAATCAAAGAAACTACTGTGCATACTTTTTTGAAGAATTGGCTGCACTGGAACACACAAGTATCAATAGACTTTTTCTACACCATCGATCCCCCTAACCAAGCAACCAACCAACCACAATATTCAATTTATAAATAGACCTACTTATATCTGTCTGTTGCTAGTCTGTCGGTGTCTTTGTATGTTGCTGTGTCTTCATACGGATTTTCCTCTCATTCTGTATCTCTATCTGTCTGTTGGCCCGTTATTCTTCTTCTTCTGAAGTTTTATTTCTTAAACCCAGATAAAATTCGAAAAATAGCATAAATTCTGAGAATTAGCACAGTGCATAGTCCTGATTTTTGATATGAACGCATTAAATTTGATCACCATCGGTTAATAATTTCCAGTACCTTCCAGGATTTGTTACCCCTGAACTCATTTAAATGAGTACAATGGGTAGTAGTTGGATTGTAAGACATTATGAGACGATGAATGACAACTGATTTGTATTATGAAGTCGTTTTTAACCTGACTAATATGGGGTTGTTCGAAAAGAAGTTCCCAAATTTCATAACTTTATGTTTTATACGAATAATGAATTTATTTCGATGATATATTTTCAAATTTTGATCAGTTAAGTATTGTCATGTTTCTGTCATGATTCCGCCCTCGTGAAACTTCTGCTTTCTATCAGCAAATAACTGAACCTAGTGTGAATTTATTATCTCTTCATTATCGAAAGTTTTCCCATCCCAAGAGTTCTGCAAAGATCGCAATAAATCGTAATTTGATGGTGCAAGATAAGAAATACATAGTGGATATAACAGTATTCCCAAATCAAGCTCCAATAACTTTTTCTGAAAGTTTTACGTTGAGTGCTTCATTCAATTTATTGACAGGAGACATCTGAATTGATCATTTGGTTGCGTACGAGAAGTTCAAATTTTCCTATTCCACTGATTACCGAAATCCTTCATTTGGATTCCATTTTAAAACTGATGCCTAACTAACTGATGCCTAACTAACAGGACGTGAAATTTTGTCGTTATGTCCAAGCTAAAAAATGTCAAGATGAAAAAATCTTGGCGTTGACAAAAAATTTTCAAATAATAGTCATAACCCTCTATGCATGAAATTGCTAATTTGTTTTCGGAAAACCTAATACATCTATCTTGGTTGAAGTATTAATATTTTTATTCATAGACAGCTTAAGTATAGGTACATAAAGAAATATTAATGTGGATCCAGCATTCATTCCTCCCTAGTTCAAACAATGCAAACATCCACAAGCAACTTAAAAAAAACATTCGAAGAGGATGAGCTCAAATAAAGTAAATGAAAAACAAAGACAAGTTCGGAAATCATCCAAAAAATTCAGACCCCTTACTCCAAACCCATACACTTTCCAGACTGAAAAGAGCAAGGTTTAAAATATATTAACGCGAGGTTACATTTATATACAAATTTATTGTGCCATCTTATGTCATAAGCCAATCCTTGAACATTGGTTCTAGGACTTTTGTTTGTTTTTTTACCAATTGTTGTTCCTTGTACCTATAGATTCAATAAAAATCTTGAATTGTTACAAAAAATTTAGAGTAAATCGACATCGACTAGTACCCGTTAGGTGCGCTTATAAGAGCTTTGACTGTAGTCAGTTTCAGTTTTTCTTAAGGAGTATTCAATAACATGCACTCTTGGAACTTAAATCAAACAACACTGGATGCAGACTGCCGAAATGATAAAAAATAAAGAATCTTTATATAGCATCTTTGCATTTGAAATAGGATACTTTTGTCTTGTCAATTTTAAATATAAATTTAAAGTGAAGTACCTATATATAATTGGCGTAAAGCATTTTATTTAATTGGAACTTTGGCATGTTGGTACAACATTGATTGCTTGCAAACATTAGGTACATAATACAGATTTGAAGAGATTCAATTATTTTTGTAAATTTTTTTATTTTTTTGCGTATAAAATTTTATTTCAGTTGCTTACAAAAATATTGCCTTAGTTTAAGTACTTTATTCACAGATTGCATTTGCTATGCAAACAAATCTTATTAAGCGAGATCAAAGCGTGCAAAATTGTATTTATGATGTAATAGCAAAAATCAAGCAAAAAATTGAATCAATAAATGAAAATAGAAATAAAATCAAATAAAATGAATACTTACAATTCGACAGAATATTGATGAAACAAAATTTGCATGCCTCGCACAGCAAGGATGAATAATTCATAGACCAGAACGAAATAATAACAAAAAAACAGTTGAAAATTAATTAAAAATATTCCAACGAAGCTTTGATACTTGATTTTTGACATATTTAAAACTTAAAACGTTTCTCCTTAAGATTCTAATTTCTTAATGTATTTTTTTTTTTTTTTTTAATTTCCAAAGGTCAGAAAATCTTCGATTACGCACGACATGGGATATAATCACAATTTTAGCTTGCTGCATGTCAAGTGCATGTGCTGAAAAATGATTTACAATATAAAATGTGTTTAGAAGAGTCAAAAAACGATAAAAATTTTAAAACTCATTTCAAAATTTTTTGAAAAAATCAATACAAAGGCACTGACAACATATATAATCTCTTCATGTTGGAAACACATTTATGGGTGTTCTGGTTTTAAATCAGATAAAACTATTTTAATCTTCATTTTCATAAAGTATTTCGTACAAAACTACTTATTCAATAGCATCAAATCTTAGAACTGGAACGGATTCGAGACGACTGCCATTCAGCTTACAGCACGACATCCGACAATTTGGAAAATCAACGATTGTGGGACGCTTTTAATGCAGGGAAAAAATATTAACTGCTCGGACAATAGCTCCATCAACGAGTCAATATTTGTGTCAAGTAGAGCAAGGACGAGAACCTAAAATCCAAAGAGTTGAGGTCTTAACCAATTGAATGAGTCATCAGTTTGATGTTTTCACGGCTCAAAGTTACGCCTGCTTGACGAGATGTGTGAAAGGTCGCTTTGTATCGAACTGATTGATTTTGTGAGATTTTAACCTCACAAAGAGATTATAGATGACGAATATTGCAAATTTTCGTCAGACCTATGGCAAAGAAAATGTCATGTGATAATCAGATTTGAACGTTGTACGTTGTTCAAGAGGAAGAGTGGCCAAGTGACCAATTCGTCGGAAGAAACAGGTATCCCTCATGTGCGAACTATTTCTGTTGAATTTGATTCGTCTTAGCATACTCTTTCGGTCGATTGCTGTTGAAACGGCTCGGCCGAAATATTCAATAATTTTCTTATTAACTCGAATAAACACATCCGAAGAAAGCTCTTTTTCAGCTAATGTTTTCAATATTTGATTACATATCAACGATTTCTGCTAAATGTTTATATATCGGAAATTTATTGGCAAGTGTAATATGTTGTTTTCCTTACGTTTGTGACACCCAAAATAATTGATCGGAGAGTTTTTCAGAAGTATATACATATGATCAGCATCACAACAGAATTTGATATAGTGATCCATCTGTCAGACAAATTTAATGGACAAATCAGAAATCTTAGTTCGAACTTGTTTCCGTTCGAACTATTAATACGCCCAC
Source organism: Cirrula hians (assembly GCA_001015075.1). Lineage (NCBI taxonomy): Eukaryota > Metazoa > Arthropoda > Insecta > Diptera > Ephydridae > Cirrula > Cirrula hians. The sequence goes on from JXOS01003209.1 coordinate 3,850, forward strand.
ATCCACCACACCTATGTGCTCGAAAATGTGGGCTTCTATCAAAGTAGCCTTAAATACAATTGAAGATTGCTGTAAATAGAGTCGGAATGAAATAAACTGCAATAGTTTATGGCATAATAAAGCAATGAAAGAAATTGATTTCCTTAAAGTTTGATTTTAAGACAACACCGATTTAACTAATTTTAAAAGCACTTGAAATCGCGGATAGACTTTGAATCCCATCTTGAATAATGTATTACAGCGTAGGAAATTTTTCAATGTCTTTTGTTTCAGAAAACGAGTGGACCATGAACATGGGACGAGGTGGAAGGAAGAAGGCACCTACAAGGTAACGACATTTACCATCGGCCTTAGTACTCTGGAGTGTGAAGGTGTCAAAGTGCAATGAACTGACAGCCTATTTGATGGATGTCGATACAGGATATAAGAAAAATTTTAACATGAATAAATGCATAATAGAGTAGCAAGCGTCGCTGGTAAAAAACTAAAGCAAAAATATTAAATTTTCATTTTAAATAAAATTTGTAAGAAACAATGAATTACATTATTTTGGTGTGCTATTTGAAAAAGAAAAACAACAATTTTTGGGGCGTAAGGGGAACAAAGCAGAGGTATCTGCTTAATAAAGACGAATAGTCGTTTTTTTTTTCAATTCATTTTTTTTGGATAGAATAATCAAAAGTTAATGAAATTGTGTTACTCCTTTCATTGATGTAAGCCATTAATTCAAAGATGGTTTTAAAATTATGTCTCCGAATGATATAATGGTTATTATATTGTCATAAAAAATTGCTAATTAATATCAGGTTCATAGTACGGAGGGAAATGAGTAGAAAATATTCAATCTCAAAAGTTTCTAACGTATTTGGAGACGACTACACTGCTTGACTCTGACTTGTTTCGTATACTAATTTTATCGAAAATGTTAATTGTTGTAGTTTGTACTGTTTCAACTATTAGCAAGAAAAATGAAGCCTTGAATATTATTTTGATATCCAGCAGTAAATTGATGGTTTCATGGCTTTGTGCTAAGTATTTAATCCATAGAAATAATCGTACCCGACTGTATGTATCTTGCAGACATATGCATAGAATCAAAAAAACAAGAAAGAAATTAACAGTCGGCTAAAGACAACAGTGTGATACTCATCGCTCCCAAAATTTTAAAAATAATTGTTCTATTCAAATTTGTTCAGAGTTTTTTCGGACAAACATAAGCGCATAAGAGGTATCTCTGAGTTTCATCGAATAATGCGCATTTTTGGTAGACTCATTGGTCATAATTATGATAACGCAATACTCAAGTTTCATTGAATTCGAAACATTTTCCCAGCTAAATTTACTTAAAATCCTCTTTTGGGACCAAATAGGTATACTGGAGGAACCCGCGAATTTCAATCAATCTTGGTAAGCTAATTGCCAATATTTATGTTCACTCAGTTCAGAAATACAATAAAATATTAATGTTATATATGGATAATCCTGAATTAAAGGTATTATTGGCACCCTATACTGCTTTTTATTCATTCATGAAATTAAGATGCCATGATTACCCACCTAATTTCTAAATAATAATAATAGTAATGGTCATGAAATTGTTAAATAAAAGCATTATCGCTTAATAACTTCAGGTACGTTCAATAGAACGTTTATTCTCGATGTGACGGTAAAGCCTTTTTCAAATCACTATACTAAAATTTGGTACGGAAACCTTTTTGGAACTTTGTTCCATAACTTTGGTACGTTCCTTAGATTGTTATTACTGATTTAATGAAAAACGGTAAGTTTTCTGGCAATTCAACGCATTTTACTGGAATTTGGAATGGAGCAACTTTTGCATTTACAATACAATTTCAATTTCAGTGAAATTGGATGCAGCTCATAGGCGTTTTACTAGAGATTGTACTTTAACGACTGAATTCATCGGAAGTTTATGATATTTAATATTGCTGTAAAATTTTGTTAATTACATCTATGTTGTTATTTACAACGCCTGTGTGAAGTCGCAATCATTCACTGTCTATGTCATTTACTGTTGCTGAAATTTGAATCGTACAGCGATTGCTTAATTGGAATTGAGATTTCCGAAGGAGCCTGCATAGTATGCCATTATTGCCAAGCATAAAGTGAATGTTTCACACTTAAACTTACTGCACATAATTGATTTATTNTAGATTTCCGAAGGAGCCTGTATAATATGCCATTATTGCCAAGCATAAAGTGAATATTTCGCACTTAAACTTACTGCACATAATTGATTTATTTTTGCAATTTGCAATTATACAACGACCGCAATAATGAAATAATTTCAATTTTACCAGCGCGAAAGCAAACAACGCCACCAGCAGCAAATGTCAAACGTGCTCGACAGGGCTTTATTATCATTTCATGTAATTGGTCACATAAAGTGTTAATTAATTGGCTGCCATTGTAGCAAGAAAGTAATGCATACGTATGGCAGTAAAAAGAACAATAACAAATGAATAATTTACCACAAAGATATGCCTTTTATGTATAATTGGCATAATTTGTGCTGTGGCAGCGTTGGCGGTAACCCATGCACGCTATCACGCAGACTCGCATGCAATTGTTAGGGATTATCAATAAAATTACGCACAAATTAATTGCCAATACTGTAGATAATTATTATAATTGCATTACAGCACATTTCGTTGCCACAGGAATAGGCCCAACTGTGCGACAGTCACGCATGTGTATGCGTGTAGTTGCCATACTCATTCATTTAGTCGCTGGACATTAGTTATGCGTACACTCTCATGGCGTTTATTTAATTTTGCACGTTTTTTTTGGCCTTTTGTCGGTTGCTTCAATTAAATTTTTTCCGCTGTTTACTTGTTGATTAATTAGCGCTATTAATTATTAACAGTTGCTGGCAAATTAATCAAACGCAATTGCCGGCAATCATTACAAGCAATCACAGCAACAATCACAGCGCCCAACAGGCGTGCGCAAAAATATCGCATGCAATAAAAGACCAAGCTTGCACAATTAATACCAGCACATTCAACGCTACTGCAATAAAAACGAATTGAATATGTTAAATTATTTATGTAACATTGCAGCAAAATAAAAGTGAAGCAATAACATATACAATTATGCGCGGGAGAAAATGAAAAAATGTTAATGCAAAATGAAATTGCAAATAAAAAAGCCGCCTTGCCCCAAGGACAATGAAAATGTAAAGAATTCTTGTTAAACATACACATGTTGCAATTAATAGTACTCGCGAGTCTAATGGCTTCGTTCATTATTCATGATCCATGGCCAAGAGGCATGGCCTCATAATTGTTAAAAAAAAAACAGCGCACGTCGGCTGAATGTATTATTATGATAGCTTGTCTAATTGGCAAAATTATTTTAATTTTCATTTTTATTACCACTGCGTAGAGCATCATAAGTTGCTTCCTTGATTTGTTATGTAGGTGTGGTGCAAAAACAGGTAATGTTGTAATTTAAAATTAATTACAATGCGCGAGTTGCCCCTTACACACAAACACATACAATGTAGCTCATGAACAGAGCATAGACTCGCAAAAAATAAAAACATATATGGGATGCTACGGCGCCATAGCAAATGGTCTGTCTTTGTCCAGAAGTGCTTTAACGATTTGTAATAAAATTGAGGATAACCTATATATTCAAAAAGTATGCTAAACCACCAGATCAGTCGCTACAAGTTAGCGTTACAGGCTAATAGCATTTGCCGAGGTTTCAGTAACTATTTGTCGTGCAATTTTAGATCTTGAACAGTATTAAGTAACAGTCACTTCTTTATAGCCCAAGCTCAAATGAAAATACCAAGAAGATACTCTCAGCAACTATTCGAATTTTCTTTATAAGATAAATCTAATAAGAGATTGGATCAGGTGAAAGCTTGCATTGCACCCTATTGTTACATTTTCTTTTATTCGCTACCCATGCATCGAGCTATATTTTCAAATTCATCGCAGTTGGAAAACTGCTGATCAACTGCATCGATCGAAGCTGATGGTAANAAGCATGGAATCGCAGTCGGAAAACTGTTGATCAACTGCATCGATCGAAGCTGATGGTAATCGGAAGAAGCAATATTAAGGCTATACGGCGGATGGGGTAGACCAACCCTTTTTTGCGTTTCTAAGTAAGTTTTAACAGGCACCGCAACATGGGATCAAGCATTACCTTGTTGTAATATACTTTTATTGTGTTTGTCGATCAATTCCCGACAGTAGATCGATCTTTAATCTTTTCGTAACATTGTAGTAGATCATATTTCACCGCACCTAGCTGATCCCCACAAATACACTGAATGGTCTTCTCGTGTGGAATGGCCGGGGTATTCATACGTTACCCGATTTTTTCCTTTATCCTAATTGACTCACTTTCCTCGTCAATCGATGCAAAAAATGCCTGTCATTTTTGCCGTTGGAGCAGTTGTTCGCATAAGAAAGCATGGACATCTCTTGGCTTCAGATGTTAATCGTCATATATCAATTTAAATGAATTTATTATAGTAACAGATTTATCATATTAGAAAACAAATTATGAATTGTCAAAAAGAACGACAAATATACCTTTTAACAGGCAAACAGACAAAACGGATGCACAGAAAGTCAGTCAGACATACAAAATCAGACAAAAAGATATGAAGACAGATATGCAGGAAATATACGCAGACAATCCTAGCACACAGCCTGATAGACAAACAGCTAAGCAGATAGATAGGTGAAAATACAAACAGTCAAACGAACAGAAAGCCCGAGTAAAGGGTAGATAGACANGTTGCAGCAGATAATCAAACAGTCAAACGAACAGAAAGCCCGAGTAAAGGGTAGATAGACAGTTATTCAAATAAAAAAAAAAAGTAGACAGACGGTCAGAAAACCGGAAACACAGATAGACAAACAGCAAAATGAATTGACAGACAGGCAAATTTTTAAGAAGACAGAAATACAAGCAGACAGGCAAAATGGTGGACAGACAGACATAAGAAGTAAGATAGACAAGAAATAGATGAGAAACAAAACAAATTTGCAGACAGAGTTACAAACAGGTAAATGCAAAGATAGACAGACTAATTGAAAGACAGACAAACAGTTAGATGAAGGAAAGTGCACAATTAAAAGAAAGAGTGAAAATGAAACACCACAAAAATATAGAATATATATATATATATATATAGCAAATGGAATCTAAAGAAGTACAACCCTTCAATTGATTATTCTTTCTCCATGGATAACAAATTACATAATCATAAAGCTGTCCTAAGACCGGACTGGGCGTACTAAGGCGGAATAAAGAGTAATAGCTAATGCATCAACTCTCAATGTTATAGACTAGATCAAAAGAGTCACAAAACAATGGGAAAATTATATGATATGCAATAATGAGATGATATTCTATTATACTACTATTATACGAATTAGACGAAGTTCGAAAGTATCCAGATTTTGTTAAAGAATTTATTGTTGTGACATTATCTTTTATGGGTTTTTGACATAAATTACTCGAATAAAAAAAATATTTTATTGAGCAATGTACGTTTATCCATGGAATCCATCTATTTGCCTGTGATCACGTTAACTCAAATATTTTTTGGAGAATGTTTGTGAACACGCTTCTTTAAAAGATTGATCAAGAGAAAATCGGCCTATAATTTGTGTTACTTTTCATATGAAATTTACTCCTGAATTTGCTTTTGGTAGACATTGAAGAATTTTCGGCTCATTTTTATAACAAACTCCAAATTCGCCAATATTCACCAATAGCGCAGTGGTCCGACAATAAACTAATCCTCCCAGAACTTACGAAAACAAGTAAGAAAGTGACATTGGCTAAGGTCGACGAGATGTTCAGAAAGAACCTCAGGTGTTCAGAGAAAACCTCATATTATTATTTCGTCCATTCGTCCTTTATCTAACCATGTCCGTTTTGGGAACACGATTAGATGATATGATATTTAATCTTATTACGATTTTATAATTTGAAACACTGTACAAAATATCAACTCTTAAGGCTGTAGTAGCCCCAAGGCCCTAATAGGTACCCGGAATATTGGTTGAATCGCGGCCAAGTTTGAACTTAGTTCTAACAATTTTGCATAAATTATGCCAAATTTGGGAATTCTAGCCAAACACGTGATGACGGACGGACAGAAGGGCGAATTCTGTTGTGATNAGAATTCTAGCCAAACACGGACGACGGACGGACAGAAGGGCGGACGGACAGAAGGGCGAATTCTGTTGTGATTTTGATGATATCGGTATATATTTCCATATGTTTCCGGTCGGACGTATGACCAAAACTAATATCCATTTAGCCAATTTCATAAAAAGACGTTCTTTGGAACGTCTGTCTTTATTTAAATATGAAATGATTTTATATTAAAGCTCAATATTTGAATATTTTGGGTTTACACTTTCTGATATACCCCGTGAAATCATCCACCCTGAATTTGCAAAATAAGTGATTTCTACCGCACCGTAAAAGTGTTTGATATTTCACTTTTGAAAAAGAGATGCCCCTTTTAGTTATGAACTCCATCATGAAAGACTTCGAGTTTTTATTTATGTTTCAAATATTAATTCCTAAAAATTGACTGAATTGATGAAATTGTAGCACAGGAAGTTCCAAACATAGTCCTTTAAAATATGCGACCGATTAATTAATCCATATTATTCTGCGCAGAAAATAATCCACAAGTATTACAGAAGAGAAGAAAAGTGTAAGCATAAACAAAGCTTATTAAAAATATCAACAATACCACTGAAATGCTGGACCTAAAGCAATAGCAAATTCCAAGTTTAATTTTATTTCACATCGCAAACATTGCACACTCGCTTATGAATTAGTTGAATTTCCAGCCTATGATACATTTTTAGTCTTCTTATCGTTAACGTTATTTTATTTGAAATAACTGTTGTTATACAGCTTTTCTTTTCATTTTTTTGATTCTTCACAAAATCCTGCTTTTGCTGATATTATCCAAATTAATGTAAAAAATGGCTTATCGAAATAAAGATGTGGAAGGGCACCATCAGCACGCACACGATACAGCGCTTGACATTTTTAAATTAAAAACACATACATTTCGTAAAATAGCGAAATATGCTGGCTGCTACTTGCCACATGGCTGCATTATTTTCGCTGGCAATCCTGGTGGCCTTATTATCACTTTTTGAATTTTTTCTTGCTCATCAACAGCCATGCAAAATCAATATGCGGACAGTGAACATTTAAATTGATATATGGTGGCACATAAACGACATTGATGAATAGCCAACAACAATGCGAACATGTTGACATAATCCTGCCACAGCTATTATACGTGCAAATGATTGAAGAAAATGGGAACAAAAAAGTTATATGAAATTCAATGGAAAATCGACTTGTTGTCAAAATCAACATAGAGCTTGTTGCAAAAAACAGCACTGCAATTAATTTGCGATAATGCCTAAAATTATTTATTAGCCCTTAAAAAATACATAAACTCAATCATAAACGAATTAATCAAAGCCAACGGATGAAGCATTTTGTTTTGTTTATTGATTATTAGAGTGATAATGCTGCGGAATGTGGTTGATAAATGAGCTTGAGCCATGGTTCGCTCAACTTTTGTTAAGTTAATTCAATCTTGAAATCTTGGTTTTAATAATACCACGATATATTATAGTAGTTCAATTCCAACAACAAAACAAAAGGTGTGTTAAATTATTCCATTTGCATATATTATCATACGATTGAATTGATTTAATTACATATCCACATGAAAATTATTTTATGAATATCGAGAATCAATATCCAATCAATATCGAGAATAGGTTTCAATCAATCAACATTGAAACCTATTCATGAACTACCCCAAATATGTCCACATTTCTTGCAGCAACCATAGCAAACAAACCCAGGAATAGACCGCTTGAAAGATAAACAGTATCATAGCACCATAAACAGCATGATAACAGAAAGACGTTCACCAGACGGTATATTTTAAACAAATGGAAATCTTGAGAAGTATAACTACTTCACTGATAGCTCGCTCTCTTCCTGATAAGTCAAATTATTTTTCTTTAATGAAACCTCCCTTCCTACATTAAAAACCATTATTTAAATTTTTTAAATGATTCCCATTTCCTTTGAAATCCATTCATGAATTGCACCAAATGCTGGACCTCACAAAAAAAAACAAGTAAGAATGTTACAGTCGACTAAGGCCAACAGTGAGATACACATACATAGGAGTACTGGAGGTTCCTCTGTATTTCATCTAATGCCCGCTCACTTTTGAACATTTTGGAACACACTTGGAAGTTATGAAATAGCATAGCCAAATACCAAGTCTTGGGGCTCCAGTAGACTTAACACCCCACTTTTGACCAAATTCAAACTTCGTTTNATCCAGTAGACTTAATACCCCACTTTTGACCAAATTCAAACTTCGTTTTAAAATTTTCCTTACAATGTGTGTGCCCAATTTCGTAAAACAAGCTTAATTCCTATTCTAATTATGCTTGCTGCCGGATGAATGGCCCTGGCTAGATCAATTCCTGTGGTTATGCTGATCATAACGGTATGTTTTTCGATAGGTCTCCGATCACTCGTGTTGGGTGTTTGAAACATACCATCAAAACTAATATAGACTTGGCCGATTTCATGGAGATGTGTATAACAAGATCTCCGAATAGTTGGTGAAATCCTACTACAATTTATAAAATAATCAAAATACTACAAGAATACAAACTTTAAGTAACTTCCCAGGAAAAAACTGGCAGTTACTCATTTAAGTAAAATCATGGATAAAACGCCTAGGTGAAGTATCCAAAGTTATATACTGATTGCGCTCATATTGTTGAATAATATGCAAATAACGTCAAAATGTCTAAGTAACAAATTTACGTGAAATCGGAAGTAAAGCTTCTATGGGGGGTTACCGAAAGCTATGAATCGATTTTGTTGAAATTTTTCATACATTATTGCTGTGAATTTGGGGTTAATGATTCTATCGGAAGTCCCCGAAGTCATGTAACGATAGTATTAAAATTATTCAATGTTCTGGCATAGATTCAGAATATTCCTTACCAAATTTATTTAAAATGCAATGAAACATTCCTTTTTGGCTTATTGCCGTGAAACCAGGAGTAAGCGTTTTATTGGAGATGCCCGAAGTTATTGTCCGAATTTGTTCAAATTAATCAATGTTCTGGCATAGAGTCAGAATGCTTTTTTACTCAATTGCAGAACAATTTGATTTTATACTTATTTTCGCGAAATCGGATATTGCTCATTCAAGAACTTGACCTTACTTTTTAAAAAATATATGTTTAAAAACGAAAAACTACTAAAATAATCGACGTGAGAAACAGACGAACAAACGGACCAACGGCCATCTATGCATATGTAAGAAACATATAGTCGGAAATGACTATTTGTAGCTTTAACTCAAATTCTATGGTGTTTTCATTGTACTTGTTGTATTCTTAGTACTTGCCCGATTTAATCCATTTCGCAAGGATTTCTCTAAAAACTGCAACAATTAGTCCAATTTTTGAGTGTCTCTCTGAAGGGCTTTGTTTAGGTGAGTACAAAAATGCAAATCAAAACTAGTGGCATTAAACGCTTTTTGGGTACAATTTTGGGAGACTACATAATACCATAGCTTTAAGCTGAGATGGTGCTATGAACCTGTTGTCATCTGATTGGTTCGAGTTTTAAAATAAGTCTTAAAAATATATGATTGGATGTATATTTTTTTTTTAACGTTCTCACTTTTCCTATTTGCATTGGCCTCCTATAAGACTTCTGTATGTTGACTAGGGTTTCGAACTCCTGAAGCATTGAGCAAAGCGGATGACGCAGCGTACACACCTTACGCTGGTCCTTGGTTTTCATTCAAAATTCTTTTTCAGCACCATTCTTCTTATGCCGTCTTTCGACTGTCGCAAAGTATTGCCTATTCATATCATTTCGTTTTCTTACATTGAATAGACACGGTTAATTTCTTGCATTGTAGCAAAAAAAGAAGTACCAGACAGTTCAGTTATTAATTTATAAATACTAGACAAATTAAGAGTGACTTGGACTAAAATATGTTCTAAGTGATTTGGACACATACAAAAAAAATTATTTGTATGGACGATAAAAAATCAAAACATCCTTGTGTCACCCTGTGTTATACTTAAGCCATATACGTAATCGCCTACTCAACAACTGATTTAACATTTTTAATGTAGCGTTGGCTTGCTTTTAGATTTAAAGTACACTCTTGGAAACGTATTATAAACCCAAGTTTAACATACTGAGAGCATACTTTAAAAAAAACTTAAAATTCTTAAAGGCAGGGTTTAGTTTAACTTTTCCGGAGGGCCATAGTTTTTTCGATCCTTGAATTTTTTATCCTAAATATTTCGATATTAGCATTATTTATTCACATAATATCTGCATTTTTGAAGTTGATTCCCAGTACGATTCATGAGTACCAATCCCTTATTGATGCAATGTTGTATGCATCCCCAATGCATATTCAAAATATCCCATTTTTCGTAATGCATTTGCGAAGCCGAGGTGCGGGCGAGAACTGTTGGTCTCGAAGTGAGTTTTCAAAAATGTTCAGTTTCTTTTTATTCAAAATTTTGTTATCAGTATTTTCTTAATGTTGATCACCAGTGTCTCCAATTTCCACAGTCTTTCAAGTATTACCATTTTCACTATATAAACGCAAAATTTAATTGAATAGGATTTTCCTGGATATTGAATTATTAGACATTTTACAATATCTTTACTCTATAGAACGAAAATGCCATATGCCCTGGTTTTTGGTAGAAAATTTTTATCCTTTTACGAGTAATAATACCCAGAGTGGCTACCATCCTGCTCTCCTTTTATACCCATGATTCCAAGACTGAGAGTATTATGAGTGAACGTATGTAATACATCGATATAGTCATTCCGACAATTTTTTCTTCCAGCAATTTTAAAAGAATCAGAAAATATGGATAAACACTAATGTCTGTATTTTCGTCTGTCTGTGAACACGATAGCTTGAATAATTTTTGAGATACAGTAATACATTTCGGTTTGTGCACATATTTTGTAAAAAGCTAGGTTGGAACAGCAGATGGGCCTAATCGGTCCATAATTTCGGGTACCTCGCATAAAAAATTTTCTCGCGAAATCAATCAGAAAGCCAGCTGTTTCATTACATGCTACTGAAATTTGTTAGGGAACAATTTTTCGGGTAGATCCTATAAACCAAACCTGATGCTTCATTGCATCCAACCGATATTTGGTACAGCAGAATTTCAACAAAATTTGTCAATAATTTCAGGTACCTCGCTTAACCCGCTTTTCCCGATTTCGCGGAAATTTATTAAAAAGCCGCATTGCATGCTACTGAAATTTGGTATGGAAGCATTNTATGCCGCATTGCATGTTACTGAAATTTGGTATGGAAGCATTTTTCGGTATCTGCTATAAATCGAGTGAAATCGGAAGAGCTTCCATAAAATTTTTCCACCTGACTTCCCCGAAGCTAGCTTTAATATCAAGAATTTCATCGTATGCTACTGAAATTTGTTACTTAGAAGTTTTTGCGTTATTAACATATCATTCTAGGATATGTGCGAAATCAGTCTATTTTGGATATCCACGAATTTACTTAAACTAATTGCTTCATCGGAAGGTACTTAAGTTTGGTGTTCTTGCAATATTTTAAGGCTTTTATGAGTTGAATGAATGTTGGGTATTTTGTAGACCGTCTCGATCAATTATTACATCGATCTTGTTTTAAATCCTTTTTTATCAGTTGATGGAGCAAAATAAATCATATTGAANCGTCTCGATCAATTATTACATCGATCTTCTTTTAAATCCTTTTTTTGTCAGTTGATGGAGCAAAATAAATCATATTGAATTTTAATCGTACGAATGCACTTGTGGCAACATCTCTCATTACAAAATTTATTGATAATTTCATAGCATTTTCCTTTTTAAATTTAATACCAATGCAGCAATTCAATTGAACATTCACACATTGAGCGCCTCTATGCTTACTAAATTGCCAAGGCACCAACTTGCTCAACCATGCTGCCATATCATATTATTTATGCACAACCACATGTCAATTGAAAGTTGTACTGGTATTAGTGCTTGGCAATGATATGCATGTGACTTTGCATAATGTGACTATCGTATAACCAGACTTGAGCCAAGTATTGCATATCTAAATATGATTTGCCGGTGTTGATAAGTCTGCCCTCAAGTGGCATCCCCATTATAATGCACTTAAGGCAAGACATTGAAATACGAGGCGTATTGCTTAAGCAAATGTGACAGCCACATCTAACTAGAATGCTTTGCAGCTATTTTGCGAGTGATGAACATTTAATTTGACTTAATATAATGTGTAATCATAGAACAGGTATGAATGGGAGCTAACTAACTTCAATGACACGCATCCACAACCAGCATATAGAGTTACTTATATAATTTTGTTATAAACATGTGACTTAGTTACTCTGAAATATTTGTTTCTGAAGTAGTGTATTAAAGGAAATTTCGATGTATTCCTTAAGTAATGGGAATAATACAAGACTCTTACAGAAATTGAAGTTAAAACGTATCAAATATATAAAACTTGAATGTAAAAAAAAATCATAAAATTTAAATTTTAAATTCATTTAAAGCAAGTTAAAAATTCACAAATTTATGCAATTTAAACAAAAACGTTAATAAGATCCATGTAAAAGTCGGTCAAGACCGACTACCAGTTTAAATATTTAGACCGATTTATCACAAATTCTTCAATAGGAATAACGTAAAAATGCTTTTAGTACAAGGCGATGAAATACCTCAGTTTTATTCTTACTTGTATAAACCGGGAGATATTTACCCGTTCGCGAATTCGATTGTGCTTTTTCCGAAATATGTTCCTACTAATGAATTATCGAACTATCGTGGCATAGCGATGTTAAGTGCAGTTCCAAAATTATTTGAGCACATTATNATACCGGTCAAATTTTTAATTTTGTGCGGTCAAGAATAACGAGTTCCCAGCACGGATTCAAAAATGGACGATTTATCGTAACGAACTTGCTTCATTTCTCTCAT
>JXOS01003230.1:0-25989 GCA_001015075.1 Cirrula hians
TTTTTTTTTTTCTACAGAAAACTCTTTATATTTTTAACACATATGCATAAAATTGTAATAATAGAACTCGGTAAGACAAAACCTGAATATGAATAGAAATTATCGCTTCCAACTATATGTTTCTTTGTGACATATGAAGACAATAAAAAAATAATTGAGAAAATGATTGAGCGATGAAGTTTAAATTTTGAACAAAATTGTATACATATATTAAGTTTACTGCTGATTTCCCAGAAATAAGCATAAATTCCCGGTGTTTCATAGCAGTTTACTGATATTTGGAATGAAATCCATTTTAGGTTAATGCCATAAGATTGTACAATTTGAGAAAAATCTATAAAATTCCATATTCCATAAAATATTTACTCCCTTCACTGAAGGTAGTTTAAATGCAAAGTATTTTATCGCATGCGGCTGAAATCAATGTTACTTAGTCGTTTCATATTGTCAAACGATGTGAACGAAATTAGTCTATAATTGTTGATACCCGCATAGGCGTTTTATCCCCAATTTAACATAAATGAGTAACTAACAGTTGTTTCATCGGAATTTACTGAAATATGGTATTGATATAATAGTTTGATGCTCTTATGGATTAAATGACTTTTTGGTATTATGTACTCGGGTTTGATCGACTATTACATGGATCTTTTTTTAGATATTCCAGAAACAATTGAAATCTGTCATATTCAATAAAAGCATTCAGTTTCTTGATTGAATTTAACAACATATGTTTTTCACGTATGAACCCTGGAGTTGCAATATAAATAATTTTGTTTACGCGTGCCGGAGCCTAGAGTTTGACTGGATGTACAGGAAAAACAGGATCGATTATGTTAATTTTTTTAGAAAATTTGATTTGGCATTTGATTGATCCAAGCATTCTAGGAGGTTTTAAAGAAATTGGTCTTTAAATAGAAACAGATATTGCAATCTTTTTATTTCTTTATTTTGAGTCTGGGCGGTGTAATGTATTAGAGAAACCCGAGGGTATGGACCGTTTTCACTCAAAATAGTGAATGATATGAAAATCTTACAATAATAGAAGAATACAAATACTTAGTAACGTTTGACGCACCAAATTTCTGATTTGATAATTTCAGTGGAATTTTGGGTAACGTCATTACATCAGTGATGATTATAATAAATAGTGCACAGTTTAAATGCTTTTCATTAATAAACGATGAATGAATGATGGGTACTATATATTGGAATATCTCCTACAGTATTCCTTACATTCACAAGACCTTTATTTTTCAGTCGGTTGGACACTGTTATCATTTTCTCTTTGGTTAGCTGGTATAACAATTATGTTCAAAATCATTATAAATTTGACTTTAGCTAGTATTAAATTTAAATTTGCTTTTAAATTAAAGCAAGGTTTAAAGTAAAGTGTCCTTTAATTTGGGACTATAGCTACGGACCACTCTATCTAATTCTATACATACTCACCAGAAGTGAGTTGGTGTAGCACATAGCGATATCGGTGNATATACATACTCACCAGTTGTTGGTGAGTTGGTGTAGCACATAGCGATATCGGTGCCAGCATACCTAATTGAGAACAAACTTTGATGGTATTTGTATAATGTCAATAACATTTGCAGCTCACTGCGCAGCTGTCGAAATTTAAATTTTATGTTATTATATTTCAAGTATCGCATTAACTATAAAATGGTGCGCGACGAGCTAATTTAAAACATATCTAAATTATAAAACACAACATTCCATTTTATTTATTATTTCTGAATTTGGTTTTTTTTGTACTTTTTTTAAAATTAAAATAAATTGAATTTGCAAACCAGTTCTTTTGGCCATTTAAATAGACAATTTATTTTGATGATACTTTTCCAATTTGAGAAATGAGAGAAAAAATAGCTATAAGCAAGTTAAAACACTAAATTAATTGTTCTCGTTTGATACACCTTTCATTATTGATTTACATATTTATATATCCCCCGATAAGATTATCTGCTCATTTGGTTTACGATGAATTCATGAGAACTGCTTTCAGAGCATTTTCGCTGAAGCAAGGTTAGAAGCTGCGAATAATTAAAATTTTTTGTTTCCATTGGATTACGCACTATACGAGATCAGTGGACATGCGCAATTTGGTGATGATGATGGCTTAGCTATTGTTTATAGTTAAATTATTATTATTATTTTGTCGCGGGAATTCCCTTGCGTATAAAGTTTATTAAATACTATTCAAAACAAAATGGATGGTTTATCGACAACATATAGCCCTAAAGTCAATCAACGTTAAGTTATCAAATCGATTATAATTCTTAGTTCATAATATATTTCTTTTTATTTACAGCTTAAATGAAAATTAATAGCCATGATTATCTGACATACAGATAAATTTCAAAATTTAAATTTAAAAACAAATTTTGTTTGGACTCAGGTCTACTCTTCCCGGAATATTGAATCCATTTTTCATTTAATTTATGGACATTCATTTGTTCATCCTTAAATCCCGAAATCTAAAATTTTGCATGTTCCGGGGTCTGTGGTACACTTGAGGTATCCCTAATATTGGAGCAATTCGATCCATCATCTGATTTTTCAATACATTAATAAGTATCAGCAAATTTCGAAATCCAAAAAATCATTTCTGACTGAACTCTCATTCGAGAGATATATATTGAATCAAAACGATTGTAATTCAGCAATGTCCGTCGGTCCGTGCCTCACTGGGTTCGTAAACAAAACAACTCGATTATTTTTTTTCTTGAATAACGACATCATTAAACAGATTTTTGTAAAGGTGAGCTCAAATTCGTAAATGGTTAGAAGTCATTTCATAGTGTCAGATAGCATCAACACACCACGCCCCAAAAAATCTTTTTTATCGCACGTTCTCTTATTTAGAACTAAAACTTAGTGTATTTGGCCCAATTGATTTTTTCCTATTTGGTGAAATTGAAAAAATATATCGATTTATGCAACATAAAGAAGCCTCTTTAAAACAATCTTCAAAAATACAACAAAATGTCCAAAATTTGTTGGTCTTCCAGTACAAAATCGTGCCCTAGAAGTCAAAAACGTAACGAATTACATTTCACAATTAGGCGTATAGTGAGTCCACGAATTAACTTTATGAATCTCTGATTCCATTCATTATTTTAAGTGACACTCAGTAGTTCCCCAATTTCAGCGTTTGCGATGTTTCACATTTGCCATAGAATATAAATTTATTTTTTGCTACAATACCAAAATTCAGCTACGCGAGAAAATCTTTGGCTTCTATACCGATTACAGTGAAATTTCAATGGAAGGTACCTCATATTCACAGATTTCCCTGAAATAAAAGTACATAATGTAAATATCAAAACAATTTTTCAATATCAAATTTTAGTTATTTCCATTTTACTAGAAGTCTAGGTAAACTATACATGAGATTTATACAAATTTATTGACCGATTTCGATTCAAATATAAGAATAGTACGGAAATGACTAAACAGCACTTTCAAAGAGTTTCAATGGATCCACTGTGTCTTATCCCGATGTGAATGAAATTTTATGAAACCATCGAATTATTGGAGTAATTTGCTTCCATATCAATTATCAAGAGGATGCGATGAAACACCCGGCTTTTTAATAATTTTCGTGTAATCAGAAGTAAACGTCATATTAGAGGTAGTTAATGACGGATTTTGCCAAATGACTAACTATATCTTCCAAAAACAAATTCGATTGAACCGTTCCCGAACTCGATATAAGAGTAAGTAAGAATGTTAGAGTTCGCTAAGACCGACAGTTAAATACACGACGCTTCCAAAATATTTAGAATAATTCTATTCAAATTTGAACAGATCCCTCATTTGGGACCACATAGGGGTATTGCAGGTATCTTTTANACAGAACCCTCATTTGGGACCACATAGGGGTATTGCAGGTATCTTTTAGTTTCATCTAATCATAGGTTTACTGAAGGTACCTCTGAATTTTAGAATTTTTTTATACACATTTTTATTGACGGAGGGTATTATGGGTTTGTAGAAGTATATAATTCATTGCAAAAATCGGTTCTATCTATATGTTTCAAAAAAGAAAGAAAATTCCATGGAACGATATCCGTCGGATAGATTCCATCGAATTTTTATTCCCATTTTATGGGAGTTGGCTTAAATGTGAAGTATTGTGTCGCTTTAAATTTGGTATTAAGACGTTTTTACGTTATTCCCATATAAGTCTACGATATAAGAGATATCCATCTATAATTTTCGATACTTGTCATACGTGTTTTATCCCCGATTTGACTTAATCTGAAGTTACAGCGCTTATAAATTGAATGGCTGACGGGTTTAACACCTGTCTCTCTCGACCGAATGTGACATCGAACCTGTTTTTTTTTTGTTGTTGTTGTTTTTACTTTTTTTTATTCTATGAGTATGTCTTCAAGAAACATTTAGTCTGAAATGATGATTTCTATGCATGCCATTTTATGCACAAACCCTAATGCCCTCAAACTCAAACTGACGGGTATGACAACTAAGAAAATTACAATCGGATCCGGCCGGCAGTGAGCACAGAGAAGTGACAAAATAATATACTTCAGCTTGATATAAAAAGTGAAATTGTCTTTTCCAATTAATCAAACCACAATTCTTAAAGTGAAAAATGTACAGGATCCAATCAAGCCCATTTTTGTGTTATTGCTTAAGTATCCTCTGTACTTGCATAAAAAAAGGAAATCGCTTTAATTCAAATAGGGCGCAAAAATCAATATATCTATATTAAAATTGGACTGATGATGCCAGTAATACGGCCAATTTAGTAATAGTAGGGTTGGAGGTAACCGGAATATGCCTGTATAGACGTAGAGAGGGTTTATGCACTCAAACTCAATGAAATTTCGTAATGGTTTATAATTTTTAGTTTTATCAATAATTTTTTTTATTTAAAAATA
The DNA here is from genome assembly GCA_001015075.1 of Cirrula hians. NCBI lineage: Eukaryota > Metazoa > Arthropoda > Insecta > Diptera > Ephydridae > Cirrula > Cirrula hians. The sequence goes on from JXOS01003230.1 coordinate 4,917, forward strand.
AGTTCAGTCCATGAAATAATCATGTTTTTACATTATAAAGGGATCACAATTTGTTCAAGCTATCAAAAAGAAAATATTTAAGTTTCAATGAAGTTATACAAAATTTCGAAAGGCTGTTTCAATGAAACAATATGTCTGTTTCGTAATACACTCACAGAATTTTTCCATCTTATATGAAATATTCAGCAAATTCATCATAAGCGTCTAGTGACTGCATAAGTCAATTGATTTCATGAACAGGAAATTTCGAGTTAATGTGGAAAAAGGGTGCTGAGATTCATCTAATCCTATTTGAAGTCATGTTAAATTTTTTACATTGGTTGACTTATCTACTTTTGGAAAATCATTTTTCTATGGCCTTGCAACCGAAAGGCAGCGAACAATTTCAACTTTGGGCAATGTGTTTTTACCTATAACGTCATTTGTGGCACGTACCTTGACACAAAATTGCAAACACACGGCAAACAAGATATTAACTTTCATTTCAATTTCATAAAACTTCTTTAATAAATTAATATTAAGAAATTAGAATTTAATTTTTTTTTAAGCGTTTTTGCTTTTAATTGTTGCTACCTAATATATTTCTTAGCGCAAAGAGCAAGACATTAATATTAACAGGCTTGCGTTGGGAGAAATGGTCTCAAATAGGCAGTGATGTTGTTAACACAGTCAACGTTAAGTATAATCACTTCAATGAAAAAATCCCACTACAATATTATGAACTACCAAGCAGTTCAATAACTTGTACGGTTCGATGCAATTTGATGGCTTGAAATACATTTAATTATTCAATATATTCTCCCTGGAAGTCAATATATTTGTTCACACAAGATTCCAATTTAAGAAGTCCATCCTAAACGTGAGGATCCCGAAGAGCTACAAAGTACGCTTCCAAAGCTGCTATGCTATATTTCACCCAGGCGTATTTTAATTCTGGGACCAGATGGAAATTGCTAGGTGCCAAATCGGTTAAAAACGGTGGATGCTCCAAAAATTCGATCTTTAATTAATATATTTAAGCTATTATCTATTCAAAATCTTTTTATTTTTATTTTTTTTTTCAACAGATGGTGTAAAAGGTAGTATTCCGAATTCATTGTTTTATTTGTTTGTAAGTAATCCAGAAACAAAACTCCTTTTGCATTCCAAAAACTTGATGCTAACACCTTCGTGGCCGCTTGATGGATACAAACTGATTTTCAAGCCGAAGAACCAGGTTCACACAGATATACATATAGAAATAGAACACATAGAAATAGACCAACATCTTAACCATAGTGATCAATCAACACTAAAAATCTTATTCATCCTTTCGAAAACGCTGAGAAAGTCACATTTGAATGTGGTTTTGTTCCATTGTGAGCGAAGTCGGCACCCTTGGTGCACAAAACTATCTGAACTATCTGCACAAAACTACTCCAGTCAAAATATTACTGCCACAATGAGATGCTTATCGGTTCAAAAACTATTGCAGTCATTCATGGATTTTTCATATAATTTGCATGTAATTTCTCACGATATCCGATATTGTTGCTGTTGTTTAAGGAGATCCCATTTTATATTGTTGAAGGTGAAGACTCCTTATACAATTTTAACAATTGTTCATAAATTGCCTTTGCTTTAAAACCCTCCCAAAATAAAATTGCAACCAGTGCATGGAATTTTTATTTGTCATCGTAAAAATGAACTGAGACACGGTGATAGTGCATTTGTTAAAAAAGAATTCACGTACGCTCATGTAAAGAGCTTAACAAATAAAATTTAGAATACGTGGAACAACCTCGGTTATCAAACCGCAAAACTTCTTGAATAGCCTGGTTTTGCAATTAGAGAACAACTACGAAAGTTAGAGTCGGCTTATGCCGACGGTGAGATACATGGCGCTCCCAAATTGTTAAGTCCAGTTCTGTGTTAAGTCCATAGAGATATCTCTGACTTTCATCCAAACATGTCTCTTTTTGCTTCACGCATCGATAATAATTATGATCACTCCATAATAAAATTTCTTTAAATTTCATTAATTTTTCTGGCAAAATTTACTGTACTGGGGCTACTTCCGATTTGCCCATTTTCGGGCAATTATTCTTATTTATAATCACTAAAAAATTTAACTTCGTTCAATTTACTTGATGATTGTGGCTCATTTTGCTTAAAACCACCTTTTTGGACCACATAGATGTACTAGAGGTACCAATTCAGATTCATTTTTCATGCAATCATCCCCATTTTTGGAACATGAGTAGGTGGTATGATACTTAATCTAATAATTCATTGCAAAATCTCAACTCTGAAGGATGCAGAACCCCTAAAGCCCCAATTTTGAATAAATAGGTGTACTGAAGGTACCCGGAATATTGATTGAATCGCGTCCAAGTTCCAGCATAAATCTAATATTTTTCCACAGATTCTGTGTGTCAAATTTGGTAATTCTAGCCCAACACGTTCTCTCTAGAATTTGATGACAGACAGACTTACAGATAGACTGAGGAACGGACTGACATGGCTATATCGAATTGTATTGTGCTGCCGATCATATCGGTGTATATTTTATTAAGCGTCCGATCGCTCGATCTAGGTGTTACAAACGTATGACCAAAATGAATATACACTTGGCCAATTTCAATTTGCTTTATGTCTATTTCATACTAATTTATACAATGGAATTTGAATTCAAATTAACAATTCATTGACTTGCATCAAGTATTGCTTTGATAAACCATTCTCAAGACTCTCTTCAAGAATTTTATATTTCCTGGCAGGAGGTAATTCGTCATTATTACTTTAATGTAAAGAGCATAGACTAGTACGCTAAGTTTTTGGGAAGAAAAAGGTTGGGGAATTGGAAAATTAGTATACAATGTTTACATTAATGCCTTAAACGTTACCCAGCAGCTACAGGCCCCGTTGTAATCACCACTTTCTTATGTCCAAAAATGTCTTTGCCAACAACAGTCTTTTCCAGAGCCCGTACAAACGCGTTTCCGCAGAGCAGATATTTAAACAAANTTCCAGAGCCCGGACAAACGCGTTTCCGCAGAGCAGATATTTAAACAAAACGATCACGGATTATTATTCGTATTAATTTTATATTTAAAAATATGCTCAAATTTTTTTAAATGAAAATGAATAAGCCCCAAAAAATTCTTATTATGATATTGCATAGACGAAATGAAAATATCCCCATGAATTAAAAATGACTCTAACATTTCACCCTGAAATGGAACCCAATATTATGGAAATTTTATGGGGCAGCACGTAATATTCTTTTATTTCCTTTATTCATCCGGGTGATAGTACTCAACGCCAATAAAATCTTATTTTAACTCTGACTTCAATAGAAATCCAATCCATCAAATTTTCAATACTTTTCAATTTATCACATATTTTCGTTGTCAGCACAATCGTTTTGCAATTCACTAAACTGACGCTATTACGTCTCGTCCGTTTTAGACAATTAGCATTGTGTTATGCCATTTTAATGGCCTGATTAACATAAAAAACATAAATAAATAAATTTTAAAATATTATTATATACAAATTAATATGACACAGTGTCCAAAGCAGTAGTACCAGCACGCACAGTATCTAAAATGACACATCGCAACGTCTTTCATTGCTACCGGCGATGTGTCGTTTTATTTGCGCCAGTAATCCAGTATTCAATCGATTCGAAAATTTCTTTACATGCATTGCGGTATGTATTCGAATTAATTCTCATCATTCCCAGTGACTTCAACATAGCTTACCAACAATAGAGACATGTGAGCATGACATGCAAAAAGCCGCAGATATGGCCATAGCTGGTGTCTTACAAATGGAATAATTAAATTTTGACCAATTAATCATTACGGGCAAGTGTTAGACGCTCTGAGAGTGTGTGTGTGTATAGGCATTTAAGCGATCAAAACTGGCGCAGAGCGATGGCTTCCAGACCATTGTTAACAACAAACCATGTCGCATTTGTAAGCCACAGTGTGTGATTTATGCAGCGACTTCTGCTCAGCGTTAGCCATGCAAGCACTTTTATAGTTCCCCAATTATTGATATTGACATTTCTAGCACCTCTTGTGTGTACGTGCAGCTCTGGCTTAAAGTTGTCATCGTTTGACCTTCCCAATGCTGGTGTGCGTTTGTGTGTGTAGTGCCAACACCGGATGGTATAAATAGGCAACAGTTGGTTGTGTTTACCACACTTAAAGCATAACCGTTACGCTTCATTATGTCGACATTCCACGCAACTACTGCTGCATTGGTAAGTGCGTGTGACTTCACTGCAACCCAAAGTGTCATGTGTCAAGAAACGTAATAATAAAAATATAAAAAATATAAGAATAATAAATATAAATTGCTACGTTCAGCAACACTGATTTTATTCCGATAATATCTATCCCAATGTTTGCAGTTGTTGTTGATTGTTGTGCAATTAATCAGCGCCGACGTTTCGCAATTGGTCACATCTGGCAACGGATTTGTATACGACGCACCAGCTGCGGTTTTATTCGATTTCTTGCAACGGACAGTCCCAGCTCCAGCAATAAAGCATTACCATGACTTGGAAATTCAACAGGCCAAAACTTTTGCATTCACATTGAATAAACTGTCGACAACATATGCATCCAAAAGCCAGTCACAGACACAGGCAAATACTATTCCCATCAAACCTACGTTATTCGCAATAGCACCTCCAGTATATGAAGCTGCTGACATTTTTGTTACACCACAACCAACAACAGCAGTCTACAAACCGATACCTCACGCCTTTGTCTCGTCATCTGTGCCGATAATACCGGCAAGCTCTAAACCAATTTCGTCAAAGGACCTTGACCGTTCAGCATGGCTGCTGAATACTGTTCGAAAGGTTAAAAGCCGTGGGTATACGTACCAAATACCCAGCAACGTATTTGCGGCTTAGTCCCAGCCAGAAAACAACAAATTCATCACTCAACTCATATAAATCTACCCAAACCAAAACTGAATTTTCGCCAAATAAATCCTAACTCGAATTTTTGTAAGTAATGAATATTTAAGGAGCCTGAACAATTAACATCATCGTTTCCTATTCCTAGAACTACCTAAACCCCAATATTGTTGTTGCTATTTTGCTAGTATAATTTAGCACAACAATCAAATAAATGAATAGGTAAACACAAAAATTTGCATTGAAAAGTTTGAATAGTCAGAATAATTTCCAGAACAAAGAATGGCTGCAGTAACTAATGTTTCAATAGGGACCACACCATCCCACTAGTATACTGTCTTTAGGATTCGAAGTCATGACGATGCTACTGTAGATCTAACATTTTTACCATTGATCCAATAAGCTCTTTGGCATTCAGTAGGTTTGTTCAAAGTTTGTTATGCATATAAAAAAAATGTCCCATTAATGTTTCTTGGAGACATAAAAAGATTACAACAAGAAAGATGAAACAGTCAGCCAAAACTGATTGCAATATACTCATCAGTCATTCATATTACAGAATAATCAGACTTTTTCAGCAATGCCAAATTTTGGTAATGTACTATGAGACAAATGGAAATTTTACTCATTCAACTAAAACCTCGGGTAAAACTCTTCTCAGATGAAGACGAAACTTTGCACTCATGTCACTGCAATTAAAGCATTTTATGACTATAACGTAAAGGGCTAAATTCAAAATTTCAGAACCATACGATGAAAATCCGGGTTTTATATTATATATAATATTCCTGATATCAGTGGTAAATATTCTATGGGAAGTACACGGAATTATGGAATTTCGCTCAAAGTGTACTATGTTATGGCAATGACCCGAAATTGCTTCCATACCGTGAAATTGGGGGTAAACGTCCTATGAGAGTCACCTACAATTATTGCACGATTTGTCTGAATCATTACCATGTTATGGCAATGAATCAAAAATGCTTCTATAACACTTTTCACAAACATGCGCAAAAACAATGCGATGAAACACCTTGGTTTTATGCGTATTTTCGTGAAATTGGGATTAAACGTTCTATGGTAGGTATTCGAAGTTATGCCTTGAGCACGTTTATGCTAAAAATTGTGAAACTTCCTTATGATGCATTATTTTGGGTATTAACATTGGTGTTGCTAGTTTCCGAAGTATATTTGAAATAAATTCTTTAACAAATATTTAAGCAAAAATTTCAGGAGCCTGCATTCCGCAATTACAGGCATTAGCTGAAATCACCAACAGAATCAAAGAAAGTTTCACAATTGTGACGAAATAAATATAATCCATTATGGTAGTCCAATATGCACACCTTTGTAGTGGGAAAAAGGGGTACGTTGACAAATTACGTGCAATGTTGAAAATATGAAAATTGCATAAATACGGAGATGTCTGGTGATGGACATTTCAATTTTCAGCATACATGAATTTTTTATCAATGATTGCTAACTTTTTAATCCATGGCACCTAAGTGATTTAATAAGTCTCGTTGACCAATTAATAACCAATTACGAGGAATTAATGTCAATATTCAATTAGAATAAATCGATAACTTCAAAATTAACCACACTAAAAATTATTTCAATTTTTATTTTTTCGAATTTCAAGTCATATCATTATGGGTGACTTGTAGATATTTAAAAGTTACATCAAGTTATGAGCTGCGTGTATTAAATAGACCGCTTAAATACACTCTAGCTTGCTACCTTGTTGTGTTTTAGATTGTAAAATTCCCCTTTTAATTAATATATACAGCCACAGAATATTCATTCTAACATAAAATTGAATTAATTGACATTGGTATTTCAAAGAAATTGATACAGATTTTTATAAACATTGCATACTTATTCTTAATGAGATCTGAGTACGTTGATAAATTTAATGACTTAAAGTTTAATGTAACAAGACGGATATAATAGTCGACCAAGACCGACTATATAATACCCATCAGTCATTCAATTCATAAAAGCATCCAAATATGACGAGAATAAAAAATTTTATTAAATTCTGATGAAACAATTGGAAATTACTCATTTAAATGACACCGGAGAGATCGCTCATATCTAATTATAGCCATATTATATAAAGTAAAACGTCTCAGTAACGAATTTCAGTAGAATACGATGGAAAACCTTACACTTAAGCTAACTTCCGTGAAATCGGGAGTACATATTCTATGACTGATATCCAAAGCTACAAATCGATTTTGAAAAAATTTTACAATATTAAAGTAATAACTGAAAAATTCATCCATACCAAATTTTGAGCATAATGTGATGAAACACTTGCATTTTATGCTTATTTCCTTGAAATCAGCAGTAAAGTTTATACGAGGAGTACCTGAAATTATAGACCGTTTTAGTCCATTCACAAACTTGACCTTATGTTCTATAAAAAATGTTTAGAAACTAAATTTCATCATCAGACTACTCAAGTTATAGATTTATCAGACACACGGACAGACGGACGTATGATTGGACAAATGGACAGACGGGCAGACGGACGGACATCGCTTAATCAAATTATTTTTTTTTCCTCCATGCATATGTCTCCGAGAAACATACGCTCGAAAATGATTATTTCTATACATTACATACTTTGCAGAACACATAATACGCCCCGTCAATTTACTAATGGATATAAGAAAAAATAATAAATATAAAATGGCTTGGAATCACGATAGGCATAAAGACTTTATTGAGAAAGAGCGGTTTCGTTTTTTTTTTTTTTTTTTTTTTTTTTTTAACANTACAAATCATTAAAAAATTAAACAAAAGTTTTCGAAAGAATTAATCAGCTACCGTGAAGACTATTTTAAGACTATGGAACGCTAAGGAAATTTCAGAAAACATAAACGATATAAACTGATAAACTGAATGGTATCTCCGGTGTTGCAGGACTGATTTCATGAAGATATTTCGAAATGGGCGCAGTGAAGAAATTTCTAAAACTCTTAAACGCTAAAATAAATTCAACTGACAAAGTTGAAATCTAAGGATTTAGGTTTTGAAATAATAAAATACAGTGAACTTGACAATTGACTGAACACTACAATCACCAGAGGATTCAAGGCGAAAAGTATATGAGCTTTACATTCTGGACGGCAGAATACGTTCTTTACAGTTGAATTGGTTAAATTTATGTGTTTTATCACCCTTGTCCGGTGTAGCAATAAGGAAACAATTTTGAAAAAAGGACAATTCTGTTAAAATAATTTGCGGCTAGACTTTACTATTGTTCGAGTGATCCGATTCCTATTCAAATATATACATTTACCAACACCAATCGAGTGAATCTTACTACGTCCGTCCATCTGTAGGCAAAGTCCAGAATTAAGGGTTCCAGGTACAGTATGCAAATTTGGCACACATACTGTATTCTAAAACACCTCTTACATCAAAAATTGGCCCATAAGGCTATTCCAGAATTAAATGTTGACTTGTACCTACAAAATACAGTATTCGGTTAGTTATGATACGATCTAAGCGTTTCCCGAAAATGGACATCGAGGCATGGTGTTAAAGGAGGATTTCCCACACTCATTGATTAAATACAATGAAATATTATAGTTGACTTGAAATAAATATTATAAATGCGTCTTTTACTTATGAATGTTTAAATACAATTCAGAAAAGATAACAATTGGATTAGATCGCATGTAGACATTTCTAAAAAATGGCATTTTTGGAAGCATCTGAGTTTCCTCAAGTACACATATGTCTTAAGAAAATAATTTTTAAACCGAAATTAGATAGCGGTACATATATGTGGTTGAGCTAGCTAGCCATACACTGCAAGTAAATTCAACGATATTTCATAATTGACATGTAATATATTCTGTGAATGCATTTAGTAGGAATGGTCATTGTTGAAGGAAAAGCAGATATCAATTTCAAATCAACAATAAAATTTTAGTGAATTGAAGTTATGGTTATGGAAAGACTTGTTAAAAATACCGTTTCCCACATTATAGGTTAACTGGAAATAATTATGGTTCATGGACAATGAAACTTTCATTGATTATTCCAAATGTTTGGTGTTTACTGCATACGCCTAATGCGAAACACAATTCTAGACCTTATAACAATAGCTTATCTGAAATCAACGCTGGTTCGTTTGGTAGCCACTCTGCTACTATGGCCCGCGGTAACCAAATGACTATGGTTTACTTCTGATGTCCAACAAAATTTACGCTCATAAAGCACTTGTACTTCTTTAGATACTGTATGGTATAGCTATTATTGCAGTCCTATGAAGCTCAGCTTGAAGTGTTCGCGAAGAAAATGCGTAAATAATCTTCGGTCCTGTATGAGATGTTGATAGAGAGATTGAATAGATTCGGTATGAACGCGGGACAAACCATTCCCCGTATAAAATTACCAGATAAAGTAACTCGTAACCAAGTATATTTTCACGAACCCATAAAAGTGTGCATGAATCAGATTCGCTCGATGAACAATATTTCGAGCAACTCAAGTAAACTAGGTAGAATATATTTATACGCTTGTATGAGCCCAATAATTGCCATTTCTCTCCAGAAATGTATAAAAGGATAATTTTTGTATATGTAAATATCCGTTTATACATTTCTCCAGCATATTCAAAAAATATATCCTATTTAAATTTTTTATCTAATTATTTGTTAGTTTTTATTCCGAAAAAAAAAAAAAATTATACTTTTAACAACGACAAACTAAATAACAACAAAACATCATCATTGCTTTGAGCTTGAATTCATCAACTACAAAAGCAACAATGATCATTACTCTATGGACCCTCAGATATTTTATCACAGGGAGAAATCACTGAAGTCCAAGTCGATGCATTCCCCTTAGAAACGGAAACGGTAGCTTCTCGATGGTGAATTGTAGTGGTAGCCACCAGTTTGCGAAGCAGAGGTGTACTCTGGTTGACTGGATGGTGGAATATACTCATTTGATGGTGCTGAGTATGGCTGTGCGGGTGCGGCGTAAGATGGTGCTGGTACTGGCGCCGGTGCCGAGTAAGTCTGTATGGGTGCCAAGTATGAAGGCGCTGGTGCTGGAGCGGAGTATGATTGGACGGGAGCAGAGTAAGACTGAGTCGTTGCAGTTTGAAACTGAGCTGGGGCAGGAGCGGAGTAAGATTGCGCTGCCCCAGTATAGAATTTAGCTGGCGCTGGCGCAGAATATGACTGTGTTGAAGCCGAATTTGAAGATGCTGGGGCAGAGTATCCCTGTTGCACTGGAGGTAAGTATTCATTTGGTGGTGTTGGTGGAGAATATTGTTGCACAGGTGCAGATGCAGAATACTGTTGTACTGGTGCTGGCGCTGAGTACTGTTGCACTGGTGCTGAGTATTGTTGCACTGGAGCGGGGGCAGGCGCAGAGTATTCCTGTACTGGTGGCAAATATTCTTGTGTTGGTGTTGGTGCTGGTGCCAGTGCTGGAGCCATGTAGCTTGGCAATGGAGCGGGAGCTGGTGCAGAATTTTCCTGCTGCACTGATGGTAAGTACTCAGTTGTGGGCTGTGGTGCTGAGTACTGCTGCACTGGTGCTGAGTACTGTTGTATAGGTGCTGGTGCAGAGTACTGTAGCACTGGTGCAGGGGCAGAGAACTGTTGCACTGGTGCTGAATACTGCGGCGCTGGTGCTGGGGATATGTATTCTTTTACTGGCGTTGCGGCCACATTGAATGTGGATTTCGGTCTGTCGTATGAATAGCCTGGCAAATGTGAGACATCGGCCGCCACAGCAGCTATAGTACAAACGGCAATAACGAAGAGTTGCTATTCCATAAAAAAGTCAGGAAAACAAATTAGTAATTGACCACAATGAGAAGTTGGTTTTAATCAAATCAAATAAAAATGTAAAAACTAATCCGGTAGATTAGCAGCTGATACGTTTTTTGCCTGTGATGGCTGAAAGATTATTGAATAAGGTTCACTAGCTGCCGTATATATTTCTTCTTTCGCCACGATGAGAACAATTATCTTACCATTGTGTTGTTGTGATTTTGGAATAGAGTGCAAATTAAATAGTATATGCGTTTGTTTGTTAACAAACCAACAGACGATTGCCGAATGATATTCAGCTAATGGATGGTTAGTTTATTTATACCGAAAATCAAGTTGTTGCGTGTTGTTAGGAAGGCCGCAACGCAACGAAACTCAACAGACACATCACACCGCTGCATTTCAGACCACGTCAAAGCCATGCTCTACTCTAGATTCGTGTTATCATAATCTCACTTGTTTGCTGGCAGGCCCGGCGACTTCGGATTCGGCGTCATCTCCATAAACGTGGCTAGCATTATGATGTGCGTCGTTTGCCCAGCTCAATGTGTGATGCTATTTTATTTTCTGTTTATGGCTTGCAGTTTATTGTTTCTTTAAATAATTGTTGTTTATTATCTTTTATTATTATTATTTTTTTTTTTAGTTTCATTTATTTACTCTTTTGCAGTTTGTTGACTATGTGCTATGCGCCATCGCAATGCATAGGGCCAACCAATTTTTGTATTTTTTTTTTTTTTTATTAATTCGTTATTTTATTTATTAATTTAATTTTTTTTTTTTAATTCGTATCTCATTACTTTTTGCAATTGCAAATTTTTAAATTATTTCTTTAGTCATTTTCCTTGTTTAGTTCCATCGTGTGCTTTAAGTTAGTTCACGAGTTTTGGCTGAAGTCTTTGTTTATATACTTTTTATTATTTCCTCTCCATACCTATGAACTGTTTTTGTAAAGACACTTACAGTGGCCCTGTTTCGCTGAAGACAATCATCGTTAAACGATGCGACAAGAATCCAAGTGCAAACATAAAAATGAAAAAAATATATATAAATCAAATTGCAGCGCTGTAGTCTTGTATCGTGTAACATACTTTGAAATTAACCAATTTAACGCAGATTTCACAGGTGTCACTGTCTTATCCATGCTAGCTGACTGATAGCCCTATAATGCTGCAAGGCTAAGTCATCAAATGGCTATTCTCATTGATTAATATTTGACTAGGTAAATCAGTCATTGAGAGGTTTTCACACTGGACGATATCTTTCAGACGTTTTCTTGCTATTGTTAATGCGTTCGTCATGAAATCAGATAGCTTAACACCGGTCACGGTTCCATCAAGATATTAAATCCAGATGAACAATCGATTGCATGCGAAACGCTGCTGCAGACAAAGCGCCTCCGTTTTCTGAAATTATTCCATATTAATCCTTGCTAAAACAAGATATATGCATTTGTTGGTATTATTTAATTTCATGAGCCTTAATATTGAATCAATATCCTCGTCAATCGACATATCAATTTTAAAGATTTTAAAGAAATATTTAATTGAATCCCTTTTCTAAATCTTCTAAATGACGAACCTCTCATTTTTGAGCGCATAACAAAATTCTGTAACCACATATTACATGAAGACTCAATGACGATCGTATGAAAGGTAGCTGAGAGGGCTTTTACATAGGGACTCAGTGACGACCGTGTGGAAGTTAGCTGAGCGAGCAGTGTGGAAACGACATTTTACAAAGTAGATTTGGAATTCGATTCTGCGTTTATTTCCCTTGCTTCTTCTGATTATTGTTTAGTATTGATTGAATGTTGATGAGGTGAGGGTGTGTTACTCGCATCGCGAAAATTTAATTTTTTTCGTTGAAAATAGAAGCAACGCATGCCGAACAGATCACTTTTGTCGACAAGCAACAGTACTGAATGCATGCTGTTGCGGTGTGGTTGTAACGCTTGCAACAATGATAATGCAAAATCGTTAGATTTTGTATGTTATTATATTATTCTTCAATTCTTGAAACAAGGGTTGAAATGTCTCAAATTTACATTTTAACAAAAAATGTGAATGTGTGGGATATCGACTTTGTGAAAGACTCACATAGATTCCATAAAATTAAGGAAAACACAAAACAAAATCGCCGCTAAGACTCAAAAATCTCCCTTTGTAAAAATGGTCTAACCAAAATGTGTGAATTTAATTAATAACCACCAATTTTGATTCCTTAAATGCAATATCAATGAGTTTTTCATATTAAGCGATCCGATTTCTTAAAAAGCTGCAATGCCAAATAATGTCAGAGTCCGAATTACTATCTAAAACAAGATCGATCGATCATAGTTGGTCAATATCGAATAAAGAATACCCATCAGTCAACCGGGAGTAGAGATTATATGAAAGTATGTNCACATTTTTTGTTAAACAGTAAATTTGAGAAAAAAATGTAAAATGTAAATAAGAGACATCTCAACCCTTGTTTCAAGAACTCTATAAATTCGATAAATTTATTAAATGAATTTAATTTTATAAATTTAATAATTCTTATAATAATACAAAACTAATCCATCCGCACATTTACATATGCTATTCACAATACCTATGCTCAAGCAAATGTAATAATTGCCCACGGCAATTAGACTGTTGAGCATGCATTTTCGGCCGTCGTCCTGCTCACACGGATTGATGTTGGGAACTAATTGGTAGCCGAAATGGTTGCATGTATTTTGTCGCAGAATAGAGTAGAAAAAGGGCAGTTGTAAATTATGCAAACAAACGCACATATGATCCGCGAAGAAAAGTGAAGATTTACTGAAAAAAAGCAAGAAAAGAACCAGAAGCAAAGCTGGAGCTCGCGCACAAAACCAGTTTAAGAATGAGTGTGGGTCAAGGGATATCGACTTTGTGAAAGACTCACATAGATTCCATAAAATTAAGGAAAACACAAAACAAAATCGCCGCTAAGACTCAAAAATCTCCCTTTGTAAAAATGGTCTAACCAAAATGTGTGAATTTAATTAATAACCACCAATTTTGATTCCTTAAATGCAATATCAATGAGTTTTTCATATTAAGCGATCCGATTTCTTAAAAAGCTGCAATGCCAAATAATGTCAGAGTCCGAATTACTATCTAAAACAAGATCGATCGATCATAGTTGGTCAATATCGAATAAAGAATACCCATCAGTCAACCGGGAGTAGAGATTATATGAAAGTATGTTATGGATCCATTTTGCTCAGATTATAAAATCTTCTTTCAATGGCCCAAAAATGGGTCCATACTAAATTTCAGTACTATTCGATCTGAAACATTATATCTTTGCAATCAGGTACGAGGTACCCAAAATTCTGCACCGCTTTTGCTCTAATTGAAAAATATTAAAACAATTTTGTACCGATTTTGCTCTAATTGAAAAATATTAAATCAAACGCTTGGCTATTTTACTAATTACCGTGAAATCGTCAATAGAAGTTCTATGGGAAGTATCCGAAATTGCTGACATATTTTAATCAATTTTTACACGCACAGTCACATGTGACTGATGGGTATAAATACTGTGATTGAAAGATGATCTTATAAATACTAGAAGAACTAAAGGATTTTATTTAGGTGTATATACAAAATTAAAACTGTTAATGAAAAATTGGGGCCCTACAAATATTTTTCAGTAAATATTTAGATATTTTATTTATTACACACATTACAAACTCACTCGATTTTATGTATTCCTTTTTATAAAATTCATCTAATAATAAAATTTCATCGATCTATCTCAAAAACTATTCAAGTTATTGTGATCACAGAGAGATAGAAGGATGGCGCTCAATCAAATTTTTATTCGCATCAGTTTGGGCTTATAATGGATTTGTGCAAAGTATGTAATACTAAGAAATCATATCCGAAATCATTTCTCTCCGTTTTATTTATTTATTTATTTATTTATTATTTCAATACCGAATTGTTTCATGGGAAGTTACTGTAGTTTTATATTGCGCAATTGTTTTGATTTTTCCACAATGTCCTTGACATAGAACGAAATCAATTAATAGGCAGGTAATTCCCGATTTTAACTAAATGAGGATAAGCACCAGAAGAGTCAACTGAAATCAAGGACTGAAGCACTTTTCCGACATTACCATAATAATCTGAATATTTTAGTGAAATTTGTGCATAAATTTGTGTACCTCCCCTAGACGTTTTAACCGCGATTTGAATCAAATCTGAATAAAATCCATTGGATCCGTCGAAAGTTGCACGCCTATAAAATTGTTGCACTGTATTGATATGAGTTAATTTCATATATAAATCCTAAAAACATTCAATGAAACTTGGAATTGCTATCGATCAAATTCAACGAAATTTGATTATTTAGTGATCATTGTTATGATAAATGTGTGTACCTAATATGATAATTACGTCCAATACACGCATGTGGTCCTATAAGTGGGTTTCCAGCGAAATTATCATCACTTAATTCACCGAAATGTATGTATCAAAAATGGGCATGACTGGATTCAAATTAGTGGTCCCTCTGCACCCATCTAATCCATAAAGAGGGTTTAATAGAATTTTAGCAAGAGATTAAATCTATCATCTATCAGTTAGCATAACTATTATCATTGTGTCCAACTAAAACTGTCTTCATTAGATGCAAATTTGAGATTTCTTTCGCACATCTTTATGGCCCAAGTGTTTTCGAATACTTAGAAAATAAATTTATTTTGAAATTAGGTGAACCTTTTAATTTTGTGGATTCTCCGTATTTAAAAATTTAGAAGCGACATATACATGACTGCTTAATCCGACTGTAACTTTCTTACGTGTTCTTTTTTTAAGAATTCCTAGTTTATGTAACAGTCTACAAAGAAATTTCGGACAAGAAGGAATTTTCTGTTATACATTACGTTGTCTGTTGTCACCGACTATCACATATATCTTGCATATTTCTGCAAGTATATTTATAGCAAAATCAGAATTGAGATTTGTTTGTATAACCGTGTTTATATCTTAGCCTAGCATATCTGATAACAGAAATAATTGTATGGCAATGGAAATAGTTTTTGCCAGAAGAATCCATTGAAATAAAGAACCCGGATTAAAGCCGTACCCAGCATATCACTTGCGTCAACATAGAGAGATTTATTCAGATTAAACTAGAAGTACCAAAAAATATCGATAATATGAGTGTAATCGAGATGATATTGGAACAAATTAAAGTACATAACATTGGTAACTAAGATAACATAGATATAATGAAATAAACATGAATGGACATGGGTGAAAACATTGAGTCCGATAGTTCCTAAAATATTTTCAGTCGAAATGTATTACACTGTTGGCCTATGTCGACTGTCACTTTTGTACTTGTTTATTTTGTATCGCAACGATATAACGTAATAAAAGTCATTTAAAATGCGTAAGAGCTACTTTTTTAGTTCAATTTAATTGTTGCTTTTATAAACGTGTGGTACTGGGTGAATACTGTTCAAAATTCAAAAATAGTGTAGATTGTTGAACATATTGTGCGATTTCACCCTGTTGGATACAGGTTCAAAGAAGCTCTGAATTTCTTTTTTGTATACCCATCATTCAAATGACTGGGGGTATTATGGGTTTCTCGAAAGTATATAATGTCTAGAACTAATCGTTTCCGACTAATGTTTTTTCGAGGTAGATTCAAAGAATGAAACAAAAAAAAAAAAAAAAAAAAAANCTCAGTGACGTCAATAACTGGATAAGTTTTTGTGCTAAACTTATGAAATTTTGCAATTCATAAAAATTTCGGTCAAGTTCTTGAACAGGGAAAATCGGTTGACAACTCCGCAGACTGCCCATAGAATATTTACTCACGATTCCACAGAAAGCACTTAATTGCCAGGTGATTCCTTGCATTCTACCGACATTTCGAATGGAATCTTCTGAAATACTAATATGATCAAAATGGATCCCCAATTTCGGGTACCTCCCATAGAATGTTTACTCCCGATTTCACCAGGTGTTTCCTTGTATCCTACCGAAATATGATAGAGACGCTTATTTGGGTCATGGCATTGACTTTGTATAATTTGTGGATAATCGGACTATTTCATCTGATTTTACGGAATTTAGAGTAACATTTCACGGAAATGAGCATAAGAGCCATGTTCATAACATTCTACTGAGATTTTATATGAAAGCATTTGTGGATCTTTCCTATAATATTTTTCAATTTAAAAATTAATCTTCCTATAATTTTAGATACCTTCCATAGGACAGTTACTCCCGGTTCCATGGAAATCAGCAAAAACCCCTTGTGCCTATTGAATTAGGGAGATTTTATGATGTTTCCATAACATTGTTCATTTCAGTGATAGTCAGATACATTTCACAGGTGATTTACTAGAGATTCTACCTTCATAACTCTTCTAACTCATCAGAAGTAACTGAAATTTGGTATAGTTGCAAAATTTTTATGTTTCAATAGAATTTATTACTGATGGGTATTATGTCATAAGTTTTAACCGTCTATTACACATATTTGTTCTATACGCATGTTTTGAATTTTCTTTATCGTTTTCCAGTACAATTTAGTAGTTGGATGTATTTTCTTATTTTAAACGGTCGTGGCCATTAAAGGGTTAAGTACGACTTTTCTATTTTTATAAAAGCCACCAATGAGATTAGCAAGGTTTAAATTTTTGTAATAAGTCAATAATACCCAATACGAATGATCGGAGAGCTATCGAAATGTATACCCATACAATCAGAATGGCCTGCTGGAATTCATGTACCCGTCCGACCACCTGCGTGTATGCCAACACAGACTAGAAAGAAGAGATTGCAATAGATTTACCAAATTTGGCACACATGTTTTATGGTAGATAGAATTTTGAATTAAAGTAAGATCAGATGACGTCCCGCTTGTTCATTTCTATACTCAAAATTGAGTGCCCATAGGTATTGCAGACGTAAGAGTCGATGTTTTTCAATAAAATTTCGTTATTCGTTGGGTAAAGAAAGAAATTAAACCCTTTACTCTAAAACCTATGCGAGCGCAATACTGGTCTTAAACAAAATTACCCGCAATCAGGAGTTAAATTCAACATTATTTCATTATTTCGGGGACAAAATCTATGTAACAAGTATGGGTTCTGGGCTGACATGGGCTGGATCAAAATCAATGGCCCCTACAGTGGATGAATGTAGGCCGAAAAGAGGGCTTTAAGCAAATTGTCCGAATAGCTTCTATTTTATTTTATGAATTTTCGTAAAAGACACGAAATAAAAATTACCAATGGGTGTCCTTGAAATGGGCTTGCCTGGACATCCATCAAACGAACGTTTGGGATCCGAAGAGAACGTTTTATGCAACATTAGCCACAATTATGAATTAAATTCACCGAAATTTCATTATTGAATTCAAATAATTATAACCAATGTGCTATAAAAATTGACATGATATTTCTGTTCATTTCAAGCTGAACCGTTTTGTTTTGTGACAAGTCTGCTTAAAAAATTCTTTTGGTTTAAGCCGACTGTAGCTTTTTTACTGGTTAACCCTATATTAAATATTGGAGCCGCGTGAATCACACTGAAGGCCTAAACGGACAGTAACATTGTGATTTATTTTTCTTATTGTGCTCTGACCCGTAACGTCAAAAGCAGTAATTTAAGATTTCCTTGCATAATAAATATAATCTGAAGTATTCCATTTGTTAAGGTTGCATGTGAAATGACTATATCATTGGCAATGAAATTTTGTGTGAACTGCTTGCAGCAGATTAGAGGGCCAAACTGGCAGTAAACACTATTTAGAGACAATCGAGGACTGTACAAAAGCACTAACTGTATGTGGCAACAATCAACGCATTCAAATGTTCAGCGGTGCCAAGCAGCGGAACAAATTGAACGCATATATAAATTCGTTTTTAATGCAAATAGTAGGAGAACATCAGACATAACGCTATTAATGAGATTATGAATTTTGGCATTTAAAGTGCAACATGAATGATGGCCAACAATTAAAAACATGATAAATCGAAACAAAACTCAAAAGCAACACACAAATAAATCAATCTCAATGAAATAGCGCACGCTCAACTTTCAACGGCACGCAACGCAGTGCATAACACACATCAAGTGGTATTCCTGTAGAATTCTGATAAATGGTGCATAGTCGGATTTTACACGTACACTCTGGAAGCTAGCTGAATTAGTCCGTTTTTACACAAAGACTCTTTGATTACCGTGTGGAAGCTAGCTCAGCTAGCAATGAAGAAATGATATTTTACCAAAACCGATATATATATATATATATTATATCATTTTTGCTTTTTACATGATAGCTTTGGAACGTGCCTTTACGGTTTTGCGTATTTCCTTTTGCTTTTTGTGATTATTTTTTAGTAGTGATTGAATGAGGTTAGGGTGTGTTGCTCGCATCGCGAAAAATTGATTTTTTCTTGGAAAAATTGGTAATAATTTTGACCATTCAATAATAAAATTACGTTGAATTTCATTAATTTCTCTAACAAAATTTGTTTAACACTTTCTTTTCGAACACTATAGGCGTACTGGAGGTACCTCCGATTTTCATCTCATCATGTTCATTTTTGGGACAAACATTATTCTTATTTATAATCATNCTCTAACAAAATTTGTTTAACACTTTCTTTTCGAACACTATAGGCGTACTGGAGGTACCTCCGATTTTCATCTCATCATGTTTATTTTTGGGACAAACATTATTCTTATTTATAATCATTCAAAAATTTCGTTCAATTTGTTCGATGGTTGTGGCACATTTTGCGTAAAACGCCTTTTTCGGACCACAAATGTGTGCTAGAGGTACCTTCGATTTTCATGCAATCATCCCTATTTTTGAAATTCGATTAGCCGATATGCACATGAATCTATTAACGAAATTTCATTGCAAAATATCAAGTCTGAAGGATGCATAAGCTCTAAGGCCCCAATTTTGAATGAAGAGGGGTACTGGAGGTATTGANTAAGCTCTAAGGCCCCAATTTTGAATGAAGAGGGGTACTGGAGGTATTGAAATATTGAAATTTTGAATTACTTTGTTTTTTAAGTTGTTATCATAACATTCAACAATTTGCCTGAAATCGGTAAATAATCTTCATAAATCTAATAAAAGCCAGTGAATTCCTGCCAAGTTTATGACATTTCACGTGGCACCACTGATCTGACATATCCACAATATTCTTGAACTTGAGTGAAATTAGTCAATAAATTTAGGTAGTTCGAATGAGCATTTTAACCCTGTTTTCACTTGAATGAATGCAATCGCCAGTTGTTGCATCAGAAGTTATTGGAAATGTAAATTGCTGCACTATGTTCATGCTAGCATAAAATAATCGAGTTGGTGAAGGTTCGTATAATATATTTGGGTTCCTCCTAATGACGTTTTGCCTGCTATGTTATTGAAATTGGACCTCAATTGTTCATCGAAAGTTACGGAAACTTCAATTCACAAAAAATGGTTCTTTCCTTATTCCTAGCTTTGTTGTAAAGACACTGATACATCAAATATGTAAGTTGTTTATAATGCTAAGTTTATCAAATTAATTGCCATAAATTAGGGTTTCCAAATTGTACAAATTGTTAATATTCAATTTTCGTTTGCGTCAGACTGTTAGATCTCATACATTACATTTAAGTTCTGCATAGTAAGAAATATTAAAATAGAATAAAACACAAGTAACAATGAAACAGTGGGCTTAGGCCGATAGTTTGTCGTCATATTAACGTTATGTTAATTACTAATTTTTATGTCTCTTTCATTTCTCACCTGAACTGGAAATGTATCAACGCCATATTTGGTATTTTTGGGTATACCTGCATAAGTTGAATATTTTCTGGAAATTGGTGTATTGTGGGACTCCTGAATTTATTATTATTTATTTAATTATTAATTTCAATATGTCAATGACATAAATTTGTTTTTATGAGGAATTTCGGGGTACCCCTGAAGCAAGGTCATTTGACCTCGCTTATCCTTGCAACATAAATGGTATATATCAGTGTGAAAGCAATTATGAATTCTCATTTGACTTTTGCTTATATTTACGGGTTAATTGTCATAAAATTCTCTATTTTATACGATACCGCCCATTTGAAGTACTTAAATTGGTTTTATCAATGCTATCCTGCATCTGAAATTTTATTAAAACATATTAACACATAGACTTTCTGGAGGTTCTTCTGAACTTTATCTAAACGTGCACATTTTGGCCACGTTTAAAGTTTTAATACCATCTTAAATACTTAATTTAAGCAACCTGTATAAGTGTGTGTTTTGCTAATTAGACATAAAACACTTATTTTGGACCATATAGGTGTACTGGAGG
>JXOS01003253.1:0-11606 GCA_001015075.1 Cirrula hians
TAAGAATTTAAAAAAAATCGGCTGAAAGCCTTCGGTAGCTTCCATACGAAATTTACTTCTGCGTTAGTGAAACTAAGTTTAAATGTCAGGTTTATATCATAATGTACTCAAATGTGGATGCTCTAAAGCATTTCTGGGACTTTGTCAAAGCATAATGAGTCAATTAAATGAAAGGCCCCTTAAATTCGGTGACCATGCTCTGGCAATTTGTTCAATCCTTGCGTTCATCAACGTTTCGAAATATCTTGAAAATATCTTCCATTGTTCCGATTCATAATAAAGGTTCTGAGGCCGATGTTCCTTATTATAGAGGCATCTTTAAGTTATCCGCTATTTCAACGTTACTGGAGAAAATCATTGCTGATATACTGACACATCAGATGTCCTAGGTTGTTACTCCATCCCAACATGGCACATGACAATTAAATGTCATCTATACAGATTTTTGGAAGGTTGAACCATTATTTTCTCATTTTGAAGGTAAAACGTTTAGGTTTACCTTACTCTATTAATTGTTAATTTAATGTTTCTTTTCATCTAGAATTATAATTATTACACAACAAAGCTACTGTTCACGTGCCTTGTCCGTCCGATATTAGAATATGGCTCTATACTTTGGAACCCAGGTAACAACGTATATATCGATAAATGAGAATCGGTGCAAAGAGAGTGTTCTGCTCTTTGTGCTGCGTAGATGGTATTGCAACAGAGATGAACATTTGACAAATATTATGGTTGCTTTTGAAACAGTGCCAACGTATTTATGAAAAAAATTAATTCTGTTGCATTTATAGCTTTACTTCGTTAAATTGGGAGATGATCACTATAGCTCTGTAGCTTACATAAGGTCGGTGGGCAGGGGGTGTGTTAGTTCGTTTTCCTACTGATGCTATTAGGAGGTATTTTAGTCGGTAAACTTTTTACCTAGAATTTCGACACACACAGGTTGTTTGGTGTGATTTGATTGTGCGTCACCTTCGACCCGTCTTTTACCTGTGCACAAAAAAAAAAACAAGAAAATACCAGTTTTTTCGTTGGAAATTACTGAAATTTGTTATTGTTTTTATAATTTTAGGTTTCTATAAAATGAATGACTAATGGGTATTATGCAATCGGTTTTGACCGACTCTTATCTCTATCTTGTTTACCATGAAAAGGGGAATTTGAATTACGTTCTTAATGCTATCGGATAAGCCGTCTCAATGGTTTGTATTTAAAATAAAAGTATACCTTTTTTATTTTTCGAGCATCTTAAGGTCTTATTTTGTATAACTTTTATTTATTTATTATTTATATGAAAAAAAAAATAATAATAATAATAAAAAAAAAATAAATTTGCAATAACCGCGCTTTTTTAAATAGAAGCCATGGAGACTGTTTAGCTGATACCAGTTGCAAGTGTATTAACATTGTCCTTTTCTAGCCCAAAACAAAAAACAAAAAACAAATAAAAATGAAAAGAATGAAAAAATACAAAAACGAATTAAGTAACTTATTAAGATTTAATTTAATTTATTTAATTTTTCTTTTCTTGCATCAACTGTATTGAATAAACTGAAAATCGAATATTACTAATACGCCGTGTGAACGCACTAACATTGAACATATACGTTTACTCATGCGTGGTGTGAATGAAATATATTAAATTATAAGCAAGACCTGTTATGATGTTGCTTCAATTGTGCATGTGACTTAATTTTGAGAAAATTAAACGCTAAATGAGAATAAAAGATAAATAATTTATATCGAACATAATGCCATCACTGCCATATAAAATGTCAGCAAAACATTTATTTCCCCACAAATACTTGCTATCAAAACAATTTTAATTAAAGTGTCAAAAACTCATGAGACAGTTTAATAAGAAATTGAAAATGAAATAAGAAATTTGAAATATAATCTCAGTATCAGAACTGAGACAAAAAATTTCTATTTTAACGTTTAATGTGAAAATAATTGACTGAGCAGCAAAGCCATAAGGGAAAACAATTAAAAGACATAATATTTAACAAAAGCGCCTAATTTCAGGCCATGAAAGTGTAACAAGAGAAATGAGAGAAAGTACCACCACTATGGCATTAACAATACTGAGTTCCACAAAATTATTAGGCTGTCAAGAGAAATCCATTGTGATGAGTAAATAGAAATACAAAAATGAAACAAAGGATTGTCATATACCGCTCATGTTGTTGTCAATCATGAATTCAGCATTGGCGGTTTATTGCCCCATTTATGCTACCATAATGTCTCATAACATATACCATTGCAATTAAAGTCAAGTCAAAATACAAAACCAAACACTCAACTTGTATGATTTGGAATTAAGAGCTCTAGTTGCTTACGCCACACAGATATGTGCGGTGGTTTACTCCAAACAAAAATACTTTAAACTTTCATTCTGAATTTTTTCCATATTGCTTAATTAAATCGAATTTATAGTACTTAATTTACAATTTAAATTTCGAAAGTGTTTGTTAACTAGAGAGTATGAAAAAGCTTTACAATATGGCCATATCTGTTATCATGCTGCCTTCTCATTTATTTTTTGGATGGTAGTGGTACTATTTCGTATGATTTTTGTGGTGGAGCCTGATGGCGTGCTTGGCATTCAATATCATTCACTGTATTACAGAAATATGGGTCCCAAAAATAAATGGAATTCTTGATATCCGTTACCAAAAACAGCGAATGCGGTTTTCTTATTTGCAATTTTTTTATTTTTATTTTTTTTTTTTGTATATAGCTGAAATATTCGAAAGAATTGTCCAAAAGCGTTTTGTTGGAAGTCCGAATATTTATTGCGATTTTACAGAGATTTTAGTGACGCAAAATCTACGGCAAAACTTCCAAATTCAACTTGAAATGCATTTTTCTTGAAACTATGTTCTTCCAACTGGTGAGCCGAATTTCTGAAGATCTACTGAAACGATTTTGATCATGTAAAATTTAATCAACACAGAATTGATGTCGATATAGCGCAAACTATCTTCAGGAAAATACGTTTTATAGAAATTTGTTTTTACTTCTAAATTAGTTTCCAAAGATCCTGGTTCATGCTTTAATGACTTTCATACTAAGTGTTTTTTTCTTTNCCCTGGTTCACGCTATAATGACTTTCATACTAAGTGTTTTTTTCTTTTTGATTAAATACGCTCCTGAATCCCGCAATCCTGCGCGATGGAAACATACTTTTTTTGGAACATCAATTTTTGAAGACTGATAACTGTTTCAACGACCCCTTATGGCAAAGAAATAAAAGTTTTAAGAATAAAATACTAAAAACAAAAATAAAATAAATAAAAATAACCCTCTCATTTGTTTTTATACCTATTAGGCAATTGACAAGGATGTAATACATAGAAATAATCGGTGCCGACTATATGTTTCCTTAAGGCATATCCATAGAATACAAAAAAAAAAAAAAATATTCGATTGAGTGATGTTCTTCTCTCCATCTGTCTGTAATCTCGATAACTTGAGTAGTTTATGATATAATTCAATGATATTTAGTTTGTGGGCATATTTTGTAAAAAATAAGGCCTCGTTAGTGAATGCGCTATATCAGTCTATAACTGCGAGTACCTCCCATAGAAAATTATACCCAAATTTCACCGATTGTGCCATAACAGACAAGCGTTGCATCGCATTGAACTGATTTTTGTATGTTAGTATTTAGGATTATTGCAATAGAATTGTTTAGTTCTTAACAAATTGGTACATATCTTTGGGTGTATTTCTGATAGAGTGTTCCATTGCATACTACTGAAATGGTATGAAAGAATTTTTGGGACACTACTATACACCATCTAAATTTAATATTGCACCATATAATATTTTAAACTTTGAGCAAAATCGGTCTTAAACTTCGGATACCTTCAAATGGATATTTACACTCTATTTCGCGGAACGGAGCTTAAATGTCAGGTATTTCATCATATGCTGCTGAAATTTGTTACTTAAATTTCTATTGTTACACTATTCTACGATTTGAGGTAAATCAGTCTATAATTTGATATACTTCGCGTAGGTCAATTTCACTTAAATGCCTAATACTAGTTTTTTTTTTTTTTAACGGAAAATACTTAAATCGATTATACATCGTTTNTACTTAAATGCCTAATATTAGTTTTTTTTTTTTTTTAGCGGAAAATACTTAAATCGATTATACATCGTTTCAAACAAATGCTTTTGCACAGCCGAAAGCTATTGCAATTTATTTATGTATACTAATACAGATTGTGAAAATATAAGTAATATCAATGTCCCATTGGATCAAGAAAATATCTGAGCATAATCGTAATGCAATAAATTTGCAATTGAATTTAAATTAAGTTATTTTTAATTAAAAGTTATGCTTAATTAATTTGTTAATCAAACAATTAATATGATTATATTTATTAATATTACAGCTCAGTAAATAAAAGTGCAGCAAACAATTTACAGCTTTCATTAAACAGCCACTACTTTTTCAGCATGTTTTGTGATTTATTTTTTATTATTTGGCATTTGGCAATTGTTACGTTGTGTGATATTAAAAAAAAAAATAAATAAATAAATAAATAAACTTCAAAATGGAAACAATTCAATTTAAATTTGCTTTAATTCAATTTAGTTGCTTACTCATGCGCAACTTAAAACACTATTTGCAAATTGGCTATTAAAACTTTAATGGCACACAAATAAACTGGGCATAGTACAAAATTGCCTCGAAAAAAAAA
The DNA here is from genome assembly GCA_001015075.1 of Cirrula hians. Taxonomy (NCBI): domain Eukaryota; kingdom Metazoa; phylum Arthropoda; class Insecta; order Diptera; family Ephydridae; genus Cirrula; species Cirrula hians. The sequence goes on from JXOS01003253.1 coordinate 4,719, forward strand.
TTATCAAAAAAAAAAAAACAGATAGAAAATTAAAAAAATAAAGAAATAAAAAAAATCGGCAACTATTCAAAGCTCATTGCAGAATATCGCATTCAATCTATGCGGATTTCGGCTAATTTAGTTTGGCTGGTTTTGCTTCTTAATTTTCGTTTTAAGGAAACACTCATTTATTTATTTGTTCGGCAATCCGAAACCCTTAACAACTTATAAATTTAAATAAACAAAGTTTTATCATTACATTGTGTTGCCCTGCAAGCCACCTTTTGTCACACACACACACACACACACACACATACATACACACGCGCACACGCACGCGTACGCACTAGCGCAGCAGCGAGCAATGTGTATTACGAAAATTTGTCTTGCCACGTGATAAAGGACCTACCTTTACCGCAACGCAGTGCTTGGTAAATCAAATTGAAATTGCCGCTAATCAAATTACATTTGAGTGTGTGGTTGTGTTATGTGTAGTCGTGTGCGGCGTGAGCGCTTTTAAGCAGTTGCGTATTAGAGTTTTAGCTATGGTAACTGATTGTGCCTACTTGTAATCCAGTTCAAATCTGTTTCATTTTGCCTTGAACTATCCAACACAGTCCTAGCAGCACATTTAAAAAAAAAAAAGAAAGGCAAAGGAAGAGCGCACAATGCAGGTGCGCAGAAGACGGCAATGTGAATTCATATGAATTGTGAATCCAACTGTGAATTCAAAACAAAACCAAATCAACAAAAAGAAATCTTATTTTCATTACATATTATTGTTTGTATTTGTATTCAATGAAAGGTTTTTCACTGGGCCGAATCAATTTGGGGTTCTGCATTCAACAACGCAACGAATAAAACAGCGCCAAAGCGGAATGAGCACAATTTTTACAAATACAATTACTTAAAGCTATGTGCAATCGGGTACAAGGACTGCGTAATGCCCATCAGTCACTTATCGTTTAAAAAGGAAATTTTATATTATTCTTAATAATAGTTTAATTGAATTTATTTCCCTTGTTTTTCTAGTAAATTAAAGAAATCAGGCAAGAAATAAATTCAAAACAAGAACTGTTTAATAGTCGGACATGACCGACTACACAATACTCGTCAGTCATTCAATAAATAAAAGCATCAAAATATTATAACAATACCAAATTTCCGTAAGTTTCGACGAAACAACTTGTATTTACTCATTTGAATACATCGTGGATAAAACGCTTATGCGAAGTATCCAAAATTGTATACTGACATCGCTCATATCGTAGAATACTAATACAATACCTTAAAAATGTCAAAGTTTCGGGGCAATGCGATGAAACACCTGCCTCTTATGCTGCTATCGGGGAAATCACAATGAAGGTACTATGGGAGGCACCCGACGTTACAGCTCGTTTTTGCTGAAATTTTACAATATTATTACATTACCAAAATAATACACCCATACCAAATTNAACAATACCTTAAAAATGTCAAGGTACAAAGTTTCGGTGCTATGCGATGAAACACCTGCCTCTTATGCTGATATCGGGGAAATCACAATGAAGGTACTATAGGAGGTACCCGACGTTATAGCTCGTTTTTGCTGAAATTTTACAATATTATTACATTACCCAAATAATACACCCATACCAAATTTCAGTGCAAAGTGAAACACTTGGGTTTAATGCTTATTATCGTAAAATCGGGAGAAATATGGGACGTACCGGAAATTATGTAGCAACTGGACCCGTTCGCGAATTCGATGAAGTTTTTTATAAAATATGTTGAGAAACAAAATTCATCGGGCTAACTGTAAATCTATCAATTTATCAAGGCAGACGGACATACGGACGTTCTTTTGGGATAACATGATTCCAAGGAACATTCGTTCGGAAACTATTATTTGATTGCATTTTATACTTGGGACAAACCCATTATAGCCTCAGTCTATGACTGATGGGATGCAATAGTGATTCCTATCTATTGCGCTAGCACCACTTGCCGGTTGGTNTAAGTAAATATGTTGAGAAACAAAATTCATCGGGCTAACTGTAAATCTATCAATTTATCAAGGCAGACGGACATACGGACGTTCTTTTGGGATAACATGATTCCAAGGAACATTCGTTCGGANGGACGGACATACGGACGTTCTTGTGGGATAACATGATTCCAAGGAACATTCATTCGGAAACTATTATTTGATTGCATTTTATACTTGGGACAAACCCATTATAGCCTCAGTCTATGACTGATGGGATGCAATAGTGATTCCTATCTATTGCGCTAGCACCACTTGCCGGTTGGTATTATCGAAAGCGCCCTTGCTCTCTTTCGTTCTCGCTGTTCGCTTTTAATAACAAATGTTGGCATTTTCAATGCGGTGAAAGCCGCAATTTAAATATTCTATTGAAAACCATATGCCAGGCACTGTATAATGTCTCTTAGCTTAGACTGTCACCGAAATATGGGGCGGCAAATAAAGCTCTTCAGCTCTATTATTGGCAATCAATATCTTAAACAATTTAAAACTGTATTGAAAAATTTANACAAATAAAGCTTTTCAGCTTTATTATTGGCAATCAATATCTTAAACAATTTAAAACTGTATTGAAAAATTTAATAAATAAGGTTTGTTATTAAATTAAAGTGCTCCATTTATTTATCCAAATCAATTTGATTCCCATCGACGTATTCCACTTCGATACAATATACTTAAGCCAACTTTTTTTCCGTTCCTCGAGGTATGCCAAAAAGTCATTTCCTTGGTGTAGCCTTTACAGCGCTCAGTGATTCACGTTGAATCTCTTTAAAGATAAGTATGAACCCAACTGGTTCATCGTATTGTACTGAAATTGTGTAGGAAAGGATTATTGGATCAATGCCACAACATTTTTCAATTTCAGCAACATCGGTTCATATCTTCGGATACCTTCCATAGAATCTTTACTACCGATTGAATGATTGATGTATACTATGTACTCGGTCTTGAACGACTGTTGCATCTTCTTTTATATTGTCTGTCGATGATTAACATTTGCGCCAAAAAAATATTTGACAGAATATTATAAGGTTTACTTAATCAAGTAAATAGTTGACCCTAAAACATAGGCATTAAAAATGAATAAAAAATAATTTTTAATAATCTTATTAATAATATTATTATAGCCAAATTTCGTACACCCTCTTTTTGTACCATAATGTATACTGGAAGCACCACTGAAATTCAAAAAATTTTGCTCATTTTTGGTACGCAAATTGGGCATATTTTTGTTTACTCAATAATACAATTTGAGAATTTAAATTATAACTGTGTGTAAGTCTGCATGACGTCTGCACAATGCAGGATTACTGGAGGTAACCCCTGATTTTTATTCAATTACTACCATTTTTTTAGTACACTTGAATGTTATCGATATCAGCCTCCGGCTCCAGTAGAGTTAATGCTCAAATTTTGAGTGAAGAGGTGTATTAGAGTTACTCGAAATATTGATCGAGTCGTAACCAAATTCAAACTTCACTCTACCATTGTAGGGCAAGAATATGAATGTCAAACTTCGAGTAAGTTTACCGCCAAAACTAACAAACATTTTGCCAATTTCATTGGCGACCTGTATTAATATGACTGTCGAACTTTTGTAAAAGAACTTGCTGAATATAATTCACAAAGGCTGGGTAAACTTATGATTGCGATAATTTTTAATTTTATAAAAATTTAACTTATTCTTAAAATACAACGATACAGCAACGTCATGACGCGCAGCAACAAAGTTACATCGAAAGATGTTCTCAAAAAGGCATATAAACATTGAGAATAACGACGATAGAGTAGAAGAAACATATAATTCTGAGATCTTAGAATTAACTTTGCTGCGACTTATAAACATTATAGCGTGGCAGATTTTAAAATGGTCAGGTTTATAAATTTTGTTGCAAAAATCTTGGTAAGCAAAATTAATCTTATACCTTGGAGGTAATTTGGACTGATGTCAATAATTTCAACCGTTATCAATCCAAAAGACTACAGTGGGCGTTCAAACATAGAAACCAAAGAGACTGGCCTGCACTGAGTCCGGATATGATTCTTCCATATCTTGTGCATTGTTGTAAAAGCTCTAAACTGTGGCGATCGGAATGGCGGTGTAAAATAACTTTGGGAGGACACCAAAGATGTTCCAAATGAATGTGTGAGTATCAATTTGTGAAAAGTATTTAAAATCGCTTAAAACCCTTAAGAAAAAAAACTCCAAATGAGAGACTGAATTTATATGAAATAAACCTAAAAAATCTTAGAAATACGTTATAGCTGCAAAATTGTTATATTTTCCTAGCTTAAATTTGTTTTCATTGTGTTTGATGTTGTTGTAATATTCGCTCAAAACTGGCTTTTAGAAAAAGATAAGTCATCAATAGACGAAATAAAATGCAAGTGGCAGCAATGCAAGTAGAAAATTTATTGAAAATAAAATTGTTAACATGAGAGCTAACTAACCATGACACAGTTTTGTAGCTCAATATATATCGATTAAAGGCAAGCCCTAAGGGCTTCAGCTGACTTTACCTTACTTCTGTCTAATTTGATAAATGTTACGATAGCATTCAAATTAACTTTAGTAATGTTGGCGATTAAGAAAATAACAAATTTTTTGGTGTCATGCATGATACAGAAATCGATAATCATGTCAAATTCTGTGTAGTGTGCTTATGGTGGTGATTTCATTGAATTTGCATTAAAGAATCACCTGCAAAGCGCTCAACTGTTTGTCGAAGCATTATGGTGTCCGCCTCATACCTGAAGTCTTAAGGGAAATAATTGGTGATAAAGCTTTTCCTCTTTCTTTCATTTCTATTATAATTTAAATTTTTGCACATTTTTTAAAGCTGCCATTTGCAAGGCTCTTGTCAGTTTGTGAAATGTTTTCCGCATCGCCTTAGCGAAATTTCATAATGAAATTTTTTAATAAACTTTGGGCTAAGGACATTTGCTTGAATCATTAATCACCAACAGCAACAGATCAGCATCAGTATCAGCGGCAGTAGCAACACTATCTCAGCATTATTCCAATTAACATTTGTATTGTTGCAGCCTTTGCTTTGTGCCGCCATTGTTATGCTAGCGTTGTTGCCACTGTTGCTTTAATGCTTTTGTAAATTTTTATTTTTTGTTGTTGCTGTCGTTGTTGCAATTGTTCTGACTTTTGTGCATTGTGCAAAACAACTTTTGCTTTTCAACTACCTCTTCCTTCGACACAGGCGCACATACACACGCACACACATACACACACGTATACGCCAAAGAAAAATTGTAATTTTTCATAGCTGCAACTGAAAACAAAACGAGCCAAAGAAGCCAAGCAAACAAATCGTAAAAGAGAATTCATTTTTCATGAACTAACTTTGGAAACGAGCAGAATATTAAGAATTACAACAATAACAAAAAGCTAATCTTGCCATGCTTGATGTCAAGAATCGCTTCAATATTTAAGCAAAAACCAACTGCAGCAAGTGAATGTTTTTTTAAAATATTTTTATACTTTTACAATTTTTTAAATGTTTATTTTTGGTTTTTTTAATTTTGAAAGCAGCGATAGTTTTAGTTAAAGTTGCATTTGCACAATTTATGCAGTGCTTTGTCTGTGCGCGTGTATGGGTGCATTTGAAGTGCCACTTGCTATTGTTAATGTTTGTTTCTGTTAGCTGCGCTTTAATTTGTGAGCAAACATTAAAATAGAATACAAAAATATTTATAAATAAATAATACAAAAAAAAAAAAAAAAAAAAAAAAAAAAAAAAAAAACACGAGCTGATAAATTATTTGTTTATTTGAACTACTGAGGTTGGTACTTTCGGAGTGATGAGCTACAGATTTCTGTCACTTTAAATTAGCTGGTACAAACAGCATGAGCCATGGAGTGCGTGAGATACTATATATATGTGTATATAATTCATTTGCAGTGGGATTCCCTTGTTTAAGGTTGTACTGAAATCGGTTTAGACTGAGTTCTTTTTTAATGAAAGTTTACTTACCACGTGAAAAAGAAAAAGTATTTCAAACCACCAATANGTTGTTGAGTTGCAATACCCAAATGACGCATTTCAATCATATGAATTCANATTGTTGAGTTGCAATGCCCAAATGACGCATTTCAATCATATGAATTCATTTTAAAAATATTGTAATGGACACTAACAACTTTCATTCACTTGCGATAAAAATTATGAATTAGTAATCGGGTTTCGATGTGTTTTAACTGGAATTCAATTTTTTTTGTGATAAAAGGTGTAACGCAAGCTATTGACCGATGATTTTCAAATTCCTTAGAGTAACCTCGATGATTACAGNTATTGACCGATGATTTTCAAATTCCTTAGAGTAACCTCGATGATTACAGAAAACTAAGCACTAATTCTCAGTACAGCAATGATGTAGCCAGATTTTAATTTACTAGAATTAAGTGAAATAATTATAGCGAATGTATTGCGCCGACACCACCAGCTTGTCACCAGTTGCGAAAACCAAGCATTGATATAACGCGTTACATCTGGTCAATCAAACACAAGTTAAATCTTCTTGTGTTATGACTTCTGTGAGTACCAAGGCTAATCTTAAAATCAAGCACTTAACGAGCATCTGCTCACTAATCCACACGCGTGATATGAGCTTGCCTACGTAATTAATGGATATGAGTTCCTTCTCGCATATCGAAAACACTGTACTTTTGATTGAAATGTATGCGCCATAGCCCATAATCCCTTCGCGAACTAAACATGTTACGCTACTCTTTGGTATTGAGACCACCTAATGCATGCACATCAGGTCTGGGAAGCGTATATTTTTCAGAGACCACGCAGGGACTTTGTAAGCCACGGACTAATAAGAAAGAGGAAATTCTCTGGCATTGTACCAACTAATGAAAATTTGAT
>JXOS01003375.1:0-15707 GCA_001015075.1 Cirrula hians
GAATTGTTTTTTATTCTATGCATATGTCTCAGCAACATACAGTGTCGGAAACGATTATTTCTTTGCATTACATACTTTGCAGAAACAGGTGAGCGTATTCACTTAATTGACTGATGGGTATAAATATACGATTAAGAGATATCCGCATGTCTGTCGGTCTTCCTATCTGTTTGTCTGTTTGTCCATCCGTTAGTCTTTTTGATTCTCTGTCTTTCTCTGGTTAAATACGTCGGTTAACCCACATAAACTCCTAGCATCGATGAAATGTTGATTTACAGTCATGTCTTCTCAGCTTATGGTTTGAATTTTAAATTGAATCTTCATTCACTTGGTTTACCATATTTTAGCTAACAATGTAACGTAGAAGTCCCATATTTTCGGGGAAGTCAGTACATTTGATTAGAAATTTTTTCCTTGCACTTCACTAGAATTTTTGGAAAATCGTTATTCGAAGATTGAATTTTGTTCTGATATGATCTATATTTTTATTATTGGTGTTATATCAAAAAATTCACTTCTCATCGAAACTTTGGAAGTAAGTAATAGGTTTATGACATGTACATGTGACATCAACAAGATTAATATAAAATTCAGTCAATACTCCATTCAATATAATTTATTTGTTTATGTTTTCAATGGAATTATGTTATTCATTTTGAATTTTAATTTATTTTTAACATTATTAAAAACAATTAAAAAAAAAAAATTGATGCAATTCGAGTCCTTTCCAGGATTATATCCCCTTTGATCCCAATTTCAAGGAATTTCAATTTTATGTAACATGAAATGGACTTTTATTTGTTAATATGTACGTAAATGCTAGTGGTATAATTAGGGCGATCGGATCGAACTCGATTCCTGCCACAGAAAACCTATGTAGTAAAATGCTAACTGAAGTAATTTAACTTGATTATGGTCATATTCATACGCCCCTTTGAAATAATATGGTGGGTAAAGCAATTAAGATGGTATATATATATATATATATATGAAACTGAGAGTAATTATTTTAAATATTCCAACATTTTTGTCACTTGTTTTCTGCTGAATGCTCTATGTTCTACCGCCAATTTCAGAAGTATAAAATCTAAAAATTATTCTCATTTTTCATTCTTGAAGTCATCAGTAGGGTTAATCACGTTTCTGAGGCATTGTGAATGGGTTATTCTGTAAAATCCTTCACTCTCCCCTTAATCCGGTTCGTGTGCTTTTTCGGAGTAATCGGGTCTATATCCTCATTAATTTTTCCCTNGCTTTCTCGGAGTAATCGGGTCTATATCCTCATTAATTTTTCCCTACACTTGAAGGTAAAATGTGAATGAATTGCGTCCTTTAAAGTTATATGTGAGATAAATTCCGACTAATTTCCTATATCCAGTTTGAACACACACAAATATGTAATGGTTCAACTTGCGTCGTGCCTAAATAACAACAAGTTTATTCTCAGAATTATTAATCGTCAAGTGATTATGCAGAGCCATAAGTCAGTGTTTACCTTGTGCAGCCGATTGTTATTTTCTTTTTATTGTACACATTTAATTTCGTATTTAAAGTCTTTGCAATTATTACATACGATTAGTAATTCATATCCTTCCTGACCATCCTTTTCGGTAATCCGTGACGATAGCCTTGCGTTTCAATTTATTGCCCAAGCGTTGACGCTGTAATCTTTCGTTTATTATGTTTGGTTTCCTCTAAGCTGATTAAAGATGCTTTATTTTATATTGTTTGCCCGTGTTTTGATATCAATTTCTACAAAATAATAAAATCCGACAGAAAAGCCTAAATAACATAACACGCTCAAGAAGTACAAAAACATATGCTCAAACCTTATATAAAAAGAATCCCTTGTTCATGTAAATATTAATTTAAGTACCGAAAATCGTTAGGTAAACATAAGTGTTTATCTCCATATAGCAGTCTGTGTGAGTGTATATATATATATATATGTGTGTATGTGTGTGAGTGTGTGCGCGCGTGCTTGTGTGTGTGTGTCAGTTCTGCAAGAAGGTTTTTCTAGATTTTGTCAGCATTTTCGTGATTCGTTGTATGCTGTAAACAATCTGAAGGGCTTTTCCACGCACACCAATTATAAGATCACTTCAACCAAAACCATTTTCTCATGATAAAGCTTTGTTCATTTTGCTTATCATTTTTGGATGCTCTACGGTATGTATCGTAATTGTTATTGCATATACATGGAAAATTCAATAAATAATCATTCAGTATTATGGCTTCAAGCAATTATTGTATGGATTAATAGTCAGCAGTAATATAAATTTATAGCTGAACTAAATTCCTCATTGCAACATGATGCAAAATTATCATGATGTAAAATAAATATATTTATCCCCATCNAATTCCTCATTGCAACATGATGCAAAATGAACATGATGTAAAATAAATATATTTATCCCCATCACTAGAGGATATATCAAGTTCGTTACGGAATTGTTACTCATTGTTTGAGTGATGAGATATTAATTGAAATAAATTCATTTAATATATCAGTCCGATTGTCTAAGTGTATATCTCTCTATTGCTCTGCTAATTTGTATTGTTTTTTGATTTGAAATTGGATTTAGTGAAGGATATAATTTAGCTTTTTAATTACATACGTCCTTAATTGGCACTTGGTGACAGGTCGCAGTTCCTAGCGTTGAAACATCGCATCGTAGACCCGGTCTGTCGAACGCAGGTTAGTTTAGTTTGTTTTAATTTGTTTGACTATGTCAATAACGTCGTAGATTTCATAAAGCTCGTGACTCAAACGCCATTCGCTATCGGTAGTGTAAGGGCTATATAGCTTTCATAGGGTTTTTCCCTCGAAACATCAAGTGCATGCTCATCAGATTATGTAAGCGTCCAAGCTTCAGCCCTTTTTCGCAGTTTAGCCATTCAGCATGACTTGTATTTTGTTGAAACTTTCCATTTCAACAGATACTCTAAGGTTAGAACCTTTACATGTTGAGACAAAATACTTAGTTTTCGTCTCGTTAACTGAAAGACCAATCTTTTGTGCTTCTTCAACAAATTTGAGGAATGCGCCGGTAATTTCACGCTTACGTCGGCCAATGATATCCACACCATCAGCGTACGCGAGAGGAATTACGCTCTTGTAGAAAATTGTACCAGTGTGCTTTAAACCAGCTGTCAACCAACCAATCTTCACGGCACTATGGCAATTCCTAAGTATAATATCAGAGAGTCTTTTTAATTTATCCGGTTTCCCATACTGAGACATGATGGCATATGATGATCCCTAAATGGAGAGTCAAAGGCGGCCTTAAAATCAACAAAAAGGTGGTTTGCGGTTTGGCTTCTCCTGGGTCTTGTCCATAATTTGCCACAATGTGAAGATCTAGTCGATTGTAGATCTGTACCAGGATAGATTGTACCAGGTCTGAAACAACACTGATCAGATCCAATCAGTTTTTTCATAAATGATGTCAGCCATTCAAATAGCACACTTTAAACGATCTTGCGGGCCATATTCAAATGGGCTATGCTACGGTAATTGGCGCAGTTTGTGGCATCCCCCTTCTTCAACACAAAGCAGAGTATACTAAGATTCCAATCGCTAGATATTTGTTCTTGTGACCAAGTTTGCAAAGTAGATTGTGCATGGAATTAACCAACTTATCGTGACCAGCTTTGAAAAAATCAGCTGGATGGCCATCATATCTGGCAGCCTTATTAAACTTAAGCTGTTGTATTTCTATGTCAATTGTTTCACGGTCAGGTGGTGATAGTTGACTAGAGTTTCAAGCAATTGTTGCGGTTATACTGAATATTTCACTGGCGGTGTTGTGAGCGTCACAACACAGGATGTTATTGAAATGTACCCTCGATTAGTTTACTGAGCTGTTTATATCGTTTACCAGATTACCTTCTTGATCTTTGTTTTTTAATTGCTCAATTCAAATTAATGGCCCTTGTTGAACCATGAGAACAAAATTTTAAATCTTAAGCAGAATTCAGTTAATTCCATATTTTCGATTGACATGAATGAGAAATTTCGTATTGTCAATAACTTTGGGTTCCACCCATTGCAAATGTTCTAAGAAATCACAGAAATTAGCATAAAACCGCTATATTATTTAGCATGCTATTTCAATTGGGTATGGAGCAATTTTTGTATCACCGCCATAACATTTGAAAATTTTTGCAAAAGCAGCAATGACTTTCGGGCAGCTCGAGTCGGCATCATATGCCCATTTTTTCTCAAACCCAATCACGCTTTATGTTATATATATATTGGAAATTTCGTATTTCGGCAGTTAGAAGATTATTTGCATAACANTCAGCAATGACTTTCAGGCAGCTCCAGTCGGCATCATATGCCCATTTTTTCTCAAACCCAATCACGCTTTATGTTATATATATATTGGAAATTTCGTATTTCGGCAGTTAGAAGATTATTTGCATAACATTTTCCCTTTGAGCGCAATTGCTCCATAATTTCGGGAACCCGCCAAACGCACACTACCGTCAACTTCACTTCAATTGATATAATGATCGGTTTACATTCGAATGTTTTAGGATCTATATGGTCGCTAATGAAGTGGTCTAAGTGTATATAAGTTTTGGTCATACTTTGGTAACACGCACAATGAGTGACCGGATACATATCAAAATAAATACCAATATGATATGTAATGAACATCACCACAGAATGCAATATAGTTGTGTCCGTCATTAAGCCGGTCCATTCGTTCATCCGTCTGTCCGTCCGATATCAAATTGTAGAGAGAACGCGTTGGGCTAGAATTACCAAACTCGGAACACATAATTTATTGATAAATGTTAGATCTTAATTGGAACTTAGGGAATTGCAAATTAGTGTCTTGATATTTTGAAATGAAAGTTCGTAGTTAGATTAAGTATCGTATCCAGTACACATATGTTGTCCAAATAAAGGGTTTCATTTCGACTGAATATCTGGTCATATATCGAATTTTATTCAATTTTTGTTTAAGCCAAATTAAACTCTGCTCTGATTTATAATTGTATACAACATTAATATGCTTTAATCTGGTGTTGACATGTTGATAATTGTAATATCTATCAAGCATTGTCAATAAATATGCTTTAATATCATTAGAAATTATACGAATCGATTATTGTATGTGTCTTTGCAAGGAATATTTCTTTAAATTCAAGAATAAAAGCAATGGAACATGACTTTGAATTTATAAGTAAGAAGTCTTTGTTTTTGAGTCTGAGTTAATATATCTAAAAGCAAAAAATACATATTATGTCTTTAAGGCGGAAAATTTGCTACTTCGCCAAAAATCTTCTAATTCTTGACACGTTTTGCTGTAATGCAGGAAAAGTGGCCATAATGATTAATAAGCAAATAAAAATAAAATTTTCGAAATAAAGGGTGTGCCCAGCTCTACACCAACTACGCTACATTCATAAATACAACAAACAATTGATGCTGTAATATAGTTTTAATTGCTGCCATAAAATTTGGTAATTAGAAATGAACGGGCTTGATAACAGCAGAGACTAAGCACATAAATAAATTATGCTAAGTGTCATAAAAAGATCAAGTGAAGTCGGAGCAACGAGTATAACTTCGAGGCTCGAAGGGAAATAGTAAATTGGGCCTTGCCATCGAAAAGAAGTCGTATCGTACTGGCATTCAGGAATCCATCTGCCTAAGCGCATTACGAATATATTCAGCATTCAAAACCCTGTCACAAGAGGCAGAGCTTGTAGTATCGAGCTGGTTCCCAATAGACGTGATAACAGTTAGCACGTAGTAACCCTCAAAACAGAAATGTCCTCGGGCATTGTAAAGAAAGAATGCTGATAAAAAACAGCAAATACAATGGGACAGGTAAAGCAAACGACGATGGACGCATTAGCTCATTTCCGACCTTGCCACATGGTACAGGAGACCTCATGGAGCCATCAACTTTTATCTGACGTTAATTTTCATGTCGAAACTTTAGAGCCTATCTATTGAAATTAATGTACATCACCGATTCGTGCTGTCCGCCTGCGGGAACAAATTTGTAGAAGATATGGCCAACGCACATTTTTCGTGCCCTAAATTTCAGAGAGAGAGAGAATGCCTTAGAAGAACAAATTGCAAAATGAAATCTGCTCGCACTTATTCAAAAGTCACTCAAACTGGAATGCAATCGATAGTCCCGTAGGTAGGATATTGGAGGAACTCCGAGGAGTGGAGCGCGTGGCAAAAGTGGAAATAATTATCACAACTAATGAAGCTAGGATGCAATGATTGGATTGTTAGTGCAAATTAATTGTGGCAAATGGAATTGGGGCAAATGTCTCTCTGGGTCTCTCAAGTATCATAGCTACGTTAATACCGACCCCTGTGAAGCAAAGCTATAATTCGGCTCCACGGGGTGCTCCTGGAATTGTTAGGTATTTTGGTGGAAGCCAGTTCCAAAAGATGGCTCTCCACACTCACACCGACGAACAGACGACAGACAGACGACAGACAGACGGCAGACAGACGACAGACAGACGACAGACAGACGACAGACAGACGACAGACAGACGACAGACAGACGACAGACAGACGACAGACAGACGACAGACAGACGACAGACAGACGACAGACAGACGACAGACAGACGACAGACAGACGACAGACAGACGACAGACAGACGACAGACAGACGACAGACAGACGACAGACAGACGACAGACAGACGACAGACAGACGACAGACAGACGACAGACAGACGACAGACAGACGACAGACAGACGACAGACAGACGACAGACAGACGACAGACAGACGACAGACAGACGACAGACAGACGACAGACAGACGACAGACAGACGACAGACAGACGACAGACAGACGACAGACAGACGACAGACAGACGACAGACAGACGACAGACAGACGACAGACAGACGACAGACAGACGACAGACAGACGACAGACAGACGACAGACAGACGACAGATAGACGACAGATAGACGACAGATAGACGACAGACAGACAACAGACAGACGACAGACAAACGACAGACAGGTGAGAGATATACGACATAATTACGACAGGCAGACAGAGGTATCATAGCTAAACGTATTGACGTGGAAATTGATTTTTCGAACATTTAACTGCAGTATTTGAGTTGAACTTCTGATCCAGTGTATATTTCTGGTACCTCCAGTCCAGCCCTTTTGTGAAATTGACGATTGTATGTCAAAAACGCAACAACGCCAACTTCAATATATATAAATTTTTAAGATCAAAGCAAATTTTGTTAATGGCTTTAAATGAAAAGCCTATATAAAAATCCAAGATATATGCAGTTCATCTATGTGCTCAATCGAAGTTATATTTATAAAAGTTAAAATTAAGAAATTAAATTAAACATGATATAGGTCGTCTTGAAGCAATTGAGTGAACTAGAGTTACCTCTAATTTACATCAATCATATTTATGCTAAAACGGTTCGTAGATAATATTTGTTTTTAATATAGACTATGTTTGCAAAATTGTGCAATTCTAGCTCAAGCCCTTCTTTTTCGTTTTTGCTCACAAATAGAGGGACGACCAGGATTATCCTTATTCCTGTGGTGATGCGGGTCATATGGGAATATATTTTGGTAGGTCGCCGATCACTCGTTATGGATGTAACAAACGTATGACCAAAACGAATATACCCTTTGCCAATTCCATGGGAGACGTGTAAAATTTCAGTCGGGTGTGGCTTAAAGTGTGTTACATTTCATTTCCAAGGGAGTTGGTATTTTGCGATGAAATTTCGTAATACAGTGCTTAACCCTAATATCTAAATGTGTTCAGAAAATGGACAAGATTGAAAATCGGGGTACGAGGCACCTCTCGGAGACCTATTTTATTCCAATAGAGGGTTTAATGCCGAATTACCCACAGTTATCATTTAAATTTTACAAAATTGCAGTATTGAGTGAACATAAATATAGTCATTGTGTTTACCAAAAATGAGCAACGTTGGACGAAAATCAAAGCTTCTTGGAGGAAAACTATGTGTGGTCCGAAAAGAGTGTTTAAGGCAAATTTTACAAGAAAAAATGATAAATTTTATTATTGAGATAAAGATAAATTTTATTATTGAGACAAATTGACATGATTGAATGAAACTCAGAGATACTTCCAATATACCTATGTGGTCCGAACAGAGGGCTCTGAGCAAATTTGAACAAAACAAATATTCTTATTTTTTTTTGCGTTTTTTTTTCCTGGTTCATTTATATTTAAGAATCTTGTTCTTGCTTCACCGTATACAGTGCACTGCGCAAGATTCATGGATGCACATTACGTTGCCATGAAAGGCGCAACTTCAATTTGTCTTAAAAAGCGTATCTTTTCCAACCGGTTGCTTGTTTTGTGTGTTTTATGTCGATTAAGGTTAATTAACAAATTGGAGAAAATGCTGAATTATTAAAAGGGCAAAAGGAAATTGCTTATTTCCAGAAAGAATGGAAAAAAGCTACCCAGCATGTACATTATTGTTTATATTCACAGCATGGAGCACCCAAAAGATAGCAATTAAAAAAACCTCAAATAATTTTCGCCCAGCCGTGATTAGAATCTTGCTTGAAAAAAAAAAAATACAACTTATTAAGTCAGTTTTGAAATCCGGAGTTTAGGTTTGAGTAAATAGCACCATTCCAAAATAAAAGTAATTGAAGAATTCCTTATAACCGCAATGTTAATGCATGTCGGTTTAAGGTAGCAAGTTGCTGAATTCTTAATCAATTTATTTTATTATAGAGAAGTTTCATTACGTTACAAAATGAATTTCTTTTCTTAAGTGTTGGAACTTATGTATGTTAATGATTGATAAGAATGCATAACATATTTGATAGAATACATTGAAAAATTGTTGTTTATAATATTTTCACGAGTTTATTACCATTTATTGGGTGTTTTGAGAAATTGGATTAAGCAATATGCCCGAAATGCGACATTTCAGGCTTGATAGATATAAGTATATTATTGATTTGATTATAAAAAATATATGAAAGCATCGAAGATTGTTGAAACATTGTTAATTTTAATTTTGTTTTTTTTTTTCGATAAAAAACTCTTAATAAATTTGGTCGAAAAATTGAAATTTTAAAAGTGCTTGCGTTTAAATATTTTTCACAATTTTGAACCTGTATTTTCTCAACATGAATGACCATTAAAAACAGGAAAATTTCGGTTGTGTAGTGAATGCAATCGTGGTCGTAGCTCGGCTACCGATGAATTCCGTTAAAGTCGTCCAAAATCGGTTATTGAGCAATAAAACATCGTATAAATGCATCACGAGTTAGAAGCTTTCTTGCGTATTAGTTCCATGTCGATGAATTCGATTTTGCAGTTTTAAAATAGTTGGATCTGGTTGGATGTCCTTTAATTTTTCAATGGATTAAAATAAGGCTAGCAACGATTGGTGTAACTAAATATTAAAAAGTTCGACCCTGGTGCTTCAATCATCTGAAACGAAACAGCATTCGATCGTGAGGATGGTCGAAATCCAAAAAATGTTTGAAGCAAATCATTCTCTGTTTCTTCGGCCGAATGTGGTCGCTGTTTTGAGTGGTACAGGAACATTAATTCACCAGAAATTCGCAAAAACAACCACTGAAGATAATTTTGTTTCCTCCGTACAATCCTGATGTGGTACTTAATTACTTTTGCTTGTCCCGAGTAAACATTGTGGCCAAGTGTTTAAAACCCGTTGTGGAAGTTTCTCAAGAGGAATGGTAAAACTGCAATTACAAGTGGTTTGAAAGAAAGCAAATCTGTATAGATCTTCAAGTGGAATATTTTGAAAACCAATAAAACTATTATCATTTGGAAATGACTTCATTAGAATGTATTTTTTTTTTATAAATAATATATAGCATTCCTCTTATCAGACTATTTCAGATGGTCCTAGTTACCAATTTCTACAGACCTGTGTTGATGATGTTAATTTAATTAGGTAAAGTCACACAAAGAATGATGAGTTCTTCGATCACAACACACGTAATTTCTTCAAATATGGAACAATGGCTAAACGTTATTGACCCTACGACACATATTTCTCAATATAAAATTTGTTTGAAATACTGTTTTGTTTTNCATATGGAACAATGGCTAAACGTTATTGACCACACGACACATATTTCTCATTATAAAATTTGTTTGAAATACTGTTTTGTTTTGGTTAAATTTGTATCCGAAGTTTTTCAAAAACTTGTTATATTTCAAGCAAAAAGAGCAAAAAACTTTACGACTTCAGTGTATGTTTTTAATTATGAGTCGTATGTAAACTATTTATTAAAATATTGTTATTCAATCAACTTCAAACTGTATATATAAAAATAAAGTGTAATCTGGATATTTTTTCTGAATTTTAACTGCATCTTCCTTATTTTGTATTTACTTTTCTTACTTACTTTTTTTGTGGACCATTCAGTTATGTTAACTTATTTTCCCGCAAAACGTTTTCTTATATTTGTACCCATCAGCCATAGACTGGGGGTATTGGCAAAGAACGTAATTCATAGAAATAGACATTTCCGTTTCATAGAGACATATTCATGGAATTGAAATATACGTCTGTCCGTGAACACGAAAGCTAGACTAAATCTTGAGCAAAGACTAATTAAATTCAGTAATTCAATTCTAATTTTTCCTCAATGCAGATCATGACATTGGGTGGCATCGCCTCACAATATAAGATATCTCCTACAAAAGGGTTATTCGATATTTCATGGAAATTCATTACATTGAACAGAAATTTGGTATTGAAGCACTATTGATTGACGAAAAGTTACAGAAATTTGATATTGCTGTAGTGACTTGATTATTAAATGATATTTTCAATGTTGAGAGATATTGGTAAATAATTTTGGTGGTGTAGTGTTGCATATAGGATCGTAATGAATCAACACCAAATATATAAATATATATTTTTGTTTGGTTAATTTTTGTGATTCCTTAGATTTATAATCCTACATTTTAATTATGTACATTTTATAACTTTTTTATATATATATATACAGACGTTGGTGAGGAAAACATAAAATAGTCGGATCGTTGGAACAGACAAAACGAAAAAAGTGCAAATTCAATGATTGGCCAGTAAATGAGAATGTATGACATGTTAATAATGGAATTTGATTGATGTGCGGTTAATTTTGCACAAAACCCAATTTTCGACCACAAAAGTCTTTTGGATATACTTCTGATATTCATTAATGATAGGATATTCATTGGCCCATTTTAGAACAATGTATTTTAATTATTTTTTGACACAGAGGCTATGATTATCCACCTGATTAGAAAATATTACTCCAAAATAACAACTATTACGGCAGCAGTAGCTTTTAAGCCCCAATTTAAAGTAAAGAGGTACCCTGGAGGTAAACAAAAAATCTAACATTTTAGCTAAATTAGAATTCAATTCTTAGATTTTTCCATATAACGCGTGTGCCAAATTTGGAAGATCTATGTCAAGTTCTTCTTCCTATTTTTTTCAGCTCATGGACCTTGGCTAGATCAATCCCGTCTGATCATATCGGTTTATATTTTGGTGGGTCTCCGAACTCTAACATTGAAAAACTTTTAACTTGGAAAATTATAGCTCAGAAACAATGTTTCCAAAGCNCCAAAATTAATATAATATCAAATCACTTGACCTATATCCGGATATCTGTCTGTGTCAACGGAGTGTGAAAATTGAACATATTGTCGGAGACCTCCAAAAGATCAAAGCGCATTCATAATACTTATAATTTTGTTTATAACCTAATTACTACTTTCAGGGAATCCTTTAAAAATTGATCTTATCGGTCCCGAATTTCGGCTGCCGCTCATGGACTTATACATCTTAAATTAAATAAAGACCCTCGAAAAGGGTTTCATCGAACAAGCTTCGGGTGTACAAATTCGAACTCTAACATTGAAAAACTTTTAACTTGGAAAATTATAGCTCAGAAACAATGTTTCCAAAGCGGATGGCGCCGGGATCAGACCATTTTTAAAATACGTCCCCAATGAAATTGGCAACTATATATTGTTTTTGGTCATTCGTTTGTAACACCTAGAATGACCGGTTGGACACTTCACATAATATAATACCGATAAGATCAGCATCAACTCATAATTCGATATAGCAATGTCCGTCCATCCGTCTGTTCATCATCAATTCCTAGAGAGAACGCGTTTGGTTAGAATTACCAAATTAGGCACACATAAACTGTGGAAAAATGTTAGATCTAAGTTAGAATTTGGACGCGAACCGATAAAAATTTCGGGTACCTCCAGTACAATTCTTTACACAAAATTGGGGACTTAATTGTACTGGAGCCGTAAGAGTTGAAATTTTGCAATGCAATTTTGTTATTAGGTGTATATTCGTAACGTCTGAGTGTGCTCCAAAAATGCTCGTGAATGAATAAAAATCAAAGGTAGCTTCAGTAATCTCATATGGTCGCAATAGAGATTTAAGTGCATAATTATTTATTTATTATGTATTCGAAATTTATTGACTATTGCGAGAAGCTTGTTATGTTATGTATGGAAAACAACTACGAAGGAATATAGCTTAAAATGTTTGAGTGCTCTTTTACATAAAAGTGCTAAGTATGTCTTGCTATTTCTACATAAATAACGAAGAGTCTAACAAATTCGAATTGGCGATTTTTTTTCAACAAATAAACAAAAAAAACTTTAAAACCAATATTATCCATCGAAGAATCTTTAGATGGCCTCATTGACGTCTTTCTTCTTCATACTTTTTACAGCGAGCGGCTTCATAATGATGCTCATTATCATTTAGCGACGGTTCGCAAGCAAAGACGTGCCACCTTTAATCGAATCAACTACTCTGATGAACGATTGTGTTGATCATTAAGAGGAGGAATGATGTATTGGATAAAAGTTAAACATTTATACTCATGATTAAAAGAAAAACTGTTAATGTTCTGTAAAGCTTGTTGTTTTCTTTTGGCGAAAAGAAACTCGAACTTNATGATTAAAAGAAAAATTGTTAATGTTCTGTAAAGCTTGTTGTGTGAAAAAAGGACGGATCTGTGTTTTCTTTTGGCGAAAAGAAACTCGAACTTTTCTAATAAAATGTTAAAAAATAAATAAAAAAAATAATTTTGTGAAAACTAAAATTTTAATCAAAATCAAGCTTTTTTGAATTATTTCCATTCTCACAACACACAATAGACAACAAATACATGTTTGTATAAAATCAAAATCTATTAAAATTTTCCTGTTTCTGAACCAATTGTTTTTTGAACACGTTTTGGTCATATGTTTGTACCTTTCAGAGCGAGTAATCAAAAAATATACCGA
This sequence comes from Cirrula hians, assembly GCA_001015075.1. Classification (NCBI taxonomy): domain Eukaryota; kingdom Metazoa; phylum Arthropoda; class Insecta; order Diptera; family Ephydridae; genus Cirrula; species Cirrula hians. Next base: position 13,319 of record JXOS01003375.1, read on the forward strand.
TATGATCAGTATCGGTGCAAGAAATGATTTGTCTATTGCAGTTCGTGTGCCCGTCCGCCCATAGACAAAACTAGCAACAATGAATTCAGCTAGATCTTACAATTTTTTTGCATGCTTTCTATGGAAGAAACGTTAGCTTGATTTTTCAGTTTTGTTAATTTTCGTTCAATATTTCGTAGCTCCAGAGCACCTCTTTGCAGAAAATGGAACCTTAAATCTACTGAAGGCCTTAAAGAATATTTTTCAATGAAATATTAATAACTTGGTGTGATTGCATGAGAATTCGAGGTACGTCCAGTACCAATGTTGTTCCAACATTTTGTCAAGCAAAATTAGCCACAATCATCAACTAAATTCATCGAAATTTCTTTATTGAGGACGTTTGCGTGATTAATTATTCATTAAGAATTGAGTTATTTTAAAAACATGAATTTGCAGTGGCTTATTATATGAAAAGACACAATAAGCAAATAATACTGTTCTTGTTCGAAATAAATGAATAGAATGTGGATATATGCGCACCCACACAGACTCTTTTAATAGTTGGTGCTGGAATATATATATTGAAATATTTTAGCTGTAATGAGCAATTTTTTAAATAAACTTATTAGAAATTTGATAAAAACATACTAATCTTTTAATTAATGAAACACCCAAATATTTCGACAAACTGATTTCAGAAACAGCTGACACAGTTATACTGTATGATATTAAATAAAATGTTTACCACCGTAAAATTCAATTTTTGAAATTTACAATTTGTTATGAAAAATAGCATATGACTGAAAAAAATATTTTTTATTGGATATAATTATTACAAACCGAAATTTTACTCTACAACTACTCATGAATAATAACAAATCCGAATTTGAACAATGAACAATAAGCCAAAACAATGTGTCTGTGCAAAACTTTATATAAAATATCATACTTTTATATTCAATAACATTTAATTCTATTATTTTTATTTCATATTCGTTTATATGAAACAAAGAAATTGCCATATGAGTTATATATATATTTTCTTTATTGTATGAAGGTTAATTATTAATACCTGTAAAATACCATACATCTGTGAGCTATTTTAATTCTTCTTCAGTGGCTGTTTATAATATATTAAAAAGAAAAATAAATTTGAATTTTTTTGAGAATCGCCAAGAGTGCCATTTCTATTTGAATTTTTGATTTACACCACGATCAACATACAATTTAGGACATATGGTATTTTCCCTATTCCTTGCAGGCTTATCACAAGAAAGAATTACTAGGCTCAACTCAATTAATATCTTCTTTGTTTATTTTCCGTTGAGATTAATAATTAATCCTTTAAATAAGCATCCTATAACTCTTAAAATAATAATCAGCTCAAATCGATCTTATGAACTAATTATTTGATCATTTTAATTCAATTATATATATATGTAGAGACATACATGTGTATATATATATTGATATACAAATACATACATATATATATATATATATATNATGTGTATATATATATTGGTATACAAATACATACATATATATATATATATTATCTGGATTTAAATCACAATAAAATTGAGAGAATATAGATTCTTACCTGATACTCGCTAAAAACTCTGTACAATTCAGTAAATGAACATAGCTTTATTAAGCAAATGAGACCAAAAAGTGTGTACAAACGTGTATACATTTTTCGATCGATATTGCCGTCATGTACGATAAGACACGGCAAGCATGAGCTGGTGAGCATAAGCACAAAATAGCTATTTAAGCTATATTTATTTTTAACAAAAAATGTATATTTAAAGTAAATATTTAAAATTTAAAGTAAAAGCAGTTTACAATTTTCTGAATTAAATTACCTTACAAATCATATAAACAGAAGGAAGAATTTTAAAATGGTTGAAACGTTAAGGAAAAAGTTTAAGCAAAATTATATGAAATTTGAAAGAAACAGTAAGAAAATTCGTAGAATGGAGCATATAATTAAAGATATTAATAAGAATTCATGAAATACAATCAAAGAGCAATGAGAAACAAACTTTTTATACAATTACAATATAAACCAAAGGTACAAACAGAAAAACGGAAATATTTTAATTTAATTGCAGCACAATAAAATGCATTTATAAGATTGATATTAATGAGAGGAACAAAAAGCAATTTTATATATTTTATCAGGGTACCCAGTCAATGAGGAAGTTCTTTAGCTTTTTTTCCTTTTGAATTTCATTTATATCAAAGGGCTGTTGGAAGTTCAATTAACCTTAATTCTATTCTATTATAAATAACAAGAACAATTTTGAGGTCAAGGTGGTTTCTCAAATTAGAAAACTAATAACAATGTTAAACATTTAACGACCTTTGACTCATTTCTATATTATTATTTTTATTATAATTA
>JXOS01003385.1:3785-15037 GCA_001015075.1 Cirrula hians
TTTTTCCGTTTTTTTTTTTTTTTTTTTTTTTTTTTTTTTTTTTAATTAATACTTTATTAATTGAGCTGTTAAAAGTATGTTGTATGTATTACAATTTTGAGGAGTCTTGGTGTAACCACTGCTACCAATGCGCTGAGGTAAGATTTCCTTAATGTGAATTCGGTCCCCTTCTCGGTAGATTTATCCGAGGCGATGTCATGCTTTCTATTATTTTTCTCTCCATTATATATTAAAAATAATAATAAGCAAATGACATAACTATTTAAAAACATCACGTTTAATTAAAATTAAACGAAAAAGAAAAATATCTTATTTTCTCTACTTAATGAAGAAGAAGAAATAAACTTAAATAAGAGAAGCAATCATTAACGCGTTTCGTTGAAGTTAAAACCAAAAATAAATATCTTCTAATTTTTGAAAGGTAAATCCAAAAAGTTATATCTCTGCAGTCCATTTATTTCATCAGTTGCATCAATTAAAGTGATCGCTAATATATAAGTGTGGCACTGAAATCTTTTGAGATATTTTTCACTAAATTTAATGCTTTAAGAAATGTATATTTAATTTCTTATGAATTTCTCTATTTGACATATACCATTGTGCATTAGTCTTAGGGGTATTGATTGATACCTTTGTATTTTATCTTTATTTGATTTACTGGCTGTGTCCAATAATTCGATGCCATAAGTCCAAATAGGTTTGAGAATAGTTTAGTATAAGAGTATATTGTTCTCAATACTTAATTCGAATGTAGGACCCAACAACCAAAACATTTGTTTAGTTTTTAAACCTAGTTGCTCCCGCTTTGCTTTAATATGCATTTCCTATGTAAGTCGCTTATCTAGGTGAAGTGCAAAGTATTTTACCGTAGTCGCCCTGGGAATGACCTGGTTATTAAGCAAAACATTTGGACATTCACGGCAATTTAAAGAAAATGTTATATGAATGGATTTTTCAGTGTTAATTCAAGATGCAATGGAACTTAGTTGTTGCTGTAATTGATGGGAACTTGTATTTTCATTTTTATGGACAGCAATGAATGCTGTATCATCGGCGTAAGTTGCAAAAGGAACATTGTTACTAACTTGCATATGCGCTGTATATAGTGTATACAGAAGTGGTCCTAAAACACTGCCCTAAGGCACTTCAAGTTTAATACTATATGAACTCAGTAAGTATAGTTGTTTGATTANATAGTATATAGTTACAAGGTTTTCATCGCAGGCTACTGAACNTGTTTGATTACAGTCAAATAGCTATGGCATTTTTTATTACCGATTCAAAGAAATAAGTAAAAGTTACAAGGTTTTCATCGCAGGCTACTGAACTGTGGTACTTAGGCCTTTTTACGTCATTTGCATTATATTCTACGGTATAAGCAAAGTTAGTCAATAATATTCGGTATTATTACCGCAGATTAGGAATCAGACTCGAAAATTACCAGTCGTTTAGTATTGCTTCAAAATTTTGGTGATTCTGTAAGATGATTGACTGATAGTTATTATGCGCTCGGTCTTGACCGGCTATTGCATTTTTCACGTTATATTCAATCAATTTATCTCCCAAATGCATATAATCCAAAATGATTATTTCTAGACAGTACATACTTTGCATGAACCCATAATACCCTCAGTCTATTATTGATGTGTATAAAAACTTTGACAGCACATCAACCAAATATTCCTCGCGCAGACATTAAGAACAACAGGCACACTGAATGCGAAATGTATTTTAAGATTCACAAATTGAACATAAATTAAAAATCATAGGTTTTGCCGCAATAAATGCGCTTTCGTGTATCAATGCCATTGCGTTTAAAAACCTTTGATTTTAAAATAAACGCACGTAGGCCAACGGAAAATGTATTCATTTCTTCAAACATTGCACAAATAATAGGTCAAAATGCACTAAAAACCTTGAAGCTTTATACGAACAAAATAAATACAAACATAATAAATGAATGCCACAAAACGGAATGCAAAACAGAAAACATACCATGAAAGCAATTAAACACGAAAATAAAAAATCAATTCAGAGACATAAAAGAGTAAGTTGCACAAAAAATCGGCAGAATATGAAATTTATTTCAATTCGGTACAATTGAGTTTACATCCGATACTCTTAATTTATATTTAATTGCTTGTACGTTTTCAAATTCTGATGCTTCACATNTGACTTTTTTTCATTGTTATTTCGTTTAACAGCTTGAAACTCCGTATTACATCCGATACTCTTAATTTATATTTAATTGCTTGTACGTTTTCAAATTCTGATGCTTCACATGTCTAATTACCTAAGCTAAAGAGTAAGAGACCCCTTTTTTTAGCAAAAAAAACAAACTTAATTGTTCGGAGCGTAATAAACATTTTGCATTTGTTCAGTTTATAAAAAGAGCTAAAGTAGAAAGTGAAGAAGTGATACATGTGCTGTTTCAGTAATCCTTCTGAAATACCAAATTATTTGGTCGCGAAGTTTCTGTCAATATCATTTCATTATCATTTGTTAGCTTTTTGGGTACCCAAGAAGATAGTTAATACTGTCCTTTTTTAATCCGTTATTATTGGCAGGAGTTAGCTAAAAGTAAGTTAAACAACTCTTCTATTTTGAATTTGCGTTATCTCCTTTAGTGCGACATTTACCTTATATATAAGTCGTTGGATTGAGAAAATAACTTAAAAGAAAGTAAGTGTTGGCTAAGCCCGCCAGTGAGATACACGTCGCTCACAATTATTTATTGTTCCGTTCAAATTTGCCAAGAGCCCTATTTTGGGTGTATTGGTATCTCTGAGTTTCATCCAATCATGTACATTTTAGGTACGCACATTGATCATAATTATGACAGCTTAATAATAAAATTTCGTTTAACTCAATTAATTTTGCTGGCCAAAATTTCCGTAAACCCTCTCTTCGGACCAAATTGGTGTATTGAAATTCCGTATATCTTGATCATTTGGTACGCACATTGATCATAATTATGATAACTCAATACTAAAATTGTGTTGAATATGATTAATTTTGTTCATGAAATTTTCGTAAAACCCTCTTGGGACCACATAGCTGTACTGGAGGTACCTCTGGATTTCAATCAATTTTGCGAATATTTGTAACACTCACTTAATCTACTCATTTTGCCATTTAAAAGAAAACTGCGTATAATTCAGCATTAAAACTCTGAATTTCATCCAATCTTGCTTATTTTTGGTAAACTTATTGAATATATTTATGTTCATTCGATTCAGAAATTTTATAATATATAAATGATAATTGGGTAATTCTGCACTAAAACATTTATTGGGGCCATATAGGAGTTCTGGAACTAAGGCTGATATTTATTCGATCATGACTATGCATTGCAAAACACCAAATCAATATACTGTATATATTTTGATAGGTCTCCGATCACCGTTCTTGGTGTTACAAACGTACCTTCAAAACTAATAAACACTTTGCCAATTTCATTGGCGACGTGTATAACAATTAAAAATATTACATTTTAGGTGTACTTGAAATATATGTCATTTTCATCCAAGCACGTCCATATCTTAGTAATCAATCGATAATCCTCATTGTAACTCAATAATACATTTTTGTGAATTTAATTGACGATTATGGATAAACAAAACCCTTTTTTCGGCCCACATTGGTCTATTGGAGGAAACTATGATTTAATTCAAATAAACACTCGTTAAGTTAAACCTTTCTTAACTTTTATTTTATTCCATTGAATNCTCGTTAAGTTAAGCCTTTCTTAACTTTTATTTTATTCCATTGAATTTATACCTTATTTAATTTTAACCCTCTTTTTTAACCATTTGCACTGCAGATACATCTGATTATTCTTAAATGCTATCATTATCCAAAAAAATTTTGAAATTCGATTGAAAAAAGAAATTTTACTAGTAGATTGGCCGAAACAATCTAATTTTGAGTAAAAAAGGGTACTTCAGGTACCCAAAAAAGTTACCCAAACTTGACTAAACTCAAACAAGAATTTAACTTCTTTTTTTAAATGTATGTTCCAATTGATTAATAAGGTTTTTTCCTATTTTTGCTAACGGACAGACAACCATAGCTAGATCAAGTCCTGTGGTAATACTGATTATATCTGTAAATAAAATGAAAGGTTTCGGTCACGCATTCTGGGTGCTTAATTACATTTTTCTTAGACGGCTGGTAGTACTACCATTCATTTTAAATCAATTTAAATAACTTTTGCCTTCCAGATTCGGTGATATAATAATAATCAATGTGGTTAATCTTTTCCAAGGCGTCAATTAACATATCCACGATAGTTTGTGTCTCGATATATTGTATCAACAATCATTCATCTTGATTCGCAACTTAATACCTAAATGTCATTTCACAGAGTAGAGTATAGTTTTCTAGGTGATGACGCCGGTTGCGTTTTGATTCCATTTCCGTGATTGTAACGGGGAAAATGAATTACTAAACTTTTTTTAGATATCTCCTTAAAAATTAAATAATTTTTTTATGGTCACTTTAATTTAATTAACATTTCCAAAAATAAAATATACTCCAAATTTATTATTTAATGTAACTTCATTGACGAAAACAAACATGCTACATGCATATATTACAATTTGTATATCACAACAGCTGATTCTTTTTGCAAATATTAGTAACGGGTCTCAACTGATTCCCCAAGACTAAGAGATTACACCTTCAAAAGTTTGCCTCTCGACTTCATGAGCTGGAATGGGAACAACGTGTATCTCAGTGCAACATCATTCATCCCAATATGATTGTGATATGTACACATGTCAGTTGGTCAGCGGTTGAGATAAATTGATCAACGAAAGTCGATCTTTCTGTCAAGTATCAAAAGTTCACCATACGTAAATTATAATCTCTAGAAACATGTATACACAACACACAAGTTGCCATTTGTATATACGTCACTAAAACAAATGGATATCAAACAATTCATCATATCAGTCGAATACGGGAAGGATTATCGGTTGTGCGAACTATGTAGTACAAAGAAATAATCACTTCCGACCAAAGAAAGATATATTTATAGAATGGCAAAAAATGCGATGCGAGTGATGCCTGTCTGTCCGTGAACACGATAACTAAAGTAATGAGCCAAAGCAATGAACCTTGGTATCTGAACATATTTTTCAAAAAGCACGTCTTGTTCATATATGGACAAAATCGAAGCATACATTATTCACCCTCGTATAAGCCAAACCTCTCGAAGAGGATTTCTGATTTAAATTTCGAGTACTTCCCAAAAAACGTTTTCACGGGAATTAAAAAAAAAAAAAAAACCAAGATGTCACATTGTATGCTACTGAAATTTGGTACGGAAGCAGGTTTGGAGCATTGCCATGATATTTTAATTTCACCATAATGGGTTTTTAATTTCGGGTACCTTCAAAAGAACGTTTACTTACGATTTCACGAAAAAATGCATAAAAGTCATCTCATGGTATGGAACCACTTTTGCGTCAGTACCATCATATTTTACAATTTGACCGAGATCGTTCCAAAACTTCAGGTACATCACAAAGAATGATTACTTTCGATTTGGTATAAATAAGCATTAAAGCCAACTGTTTAATCGCATTGTATAGAATTTGGTATGGAATCATTATTGGGTTATTGCCATAACATTTTGCAATTTGATCATAATGCGTACATAACTTAGGGTACCTCCTATACATCGCTCACTACCAAGTTCACGGAAATCATTAAAAAACCTGGCGTTTCATCGTACTGTACTCCTATTTTGTATAAGACAATTTTTTTGGCAAATGTCATATCATTCCACAATTTATGCAAAACCGATCCGATATTTCGGATACCTCCCATAGAACACTTACTCTCGGTAATAGCCAAGTGTTTCATGGCACACTACTGAAATTTGGATATTAGACGATTTTACGTAATTTCCATAATATTCTTTAATTTGTGTGAAATGGGATGAATTTCACCGGCGTTTTATCTGAGCTTTCATTATAGTGACTAAACTCATGGGGAGTTACCGGATGCCCACTGACTGGTGGGCATTATGCAGTTTGGCTATTCTATTCGGCTATTACGTCTATCTTTTATTTTTCTTATATAATACCAAAATATACCAATTTAATAAGACATCTTCGAAAAAAGAACAGGTTTTCTATCTATAAACATCGAGTACTCATTGACTTAATTTAAAATATAGTTATGTCGGAAACTTATATCGTAGAATCAATGAAATTTGGGTACTACAAAGTCAGCTGTAAAAAGCTATTACTTCGATCTTGTAAGTTTTTATTCAGTGACCACGTTTGCTGGCCTTTATTTTAGGTATTAGAAATGTACGCCAAAAACTGATAGTTTAATTGAAGGAAAATATTCACAAACAAACCAATTATTATATTTTTAAAGGACTTTTGCAAATGTATTTTCCTATTTCAGAAGCTTACGAATATATTGAAACTCCAATTATAATTATATCATTTAAATTTAATAATTTTTTATTATTCAGTTCATATACAAATAATATTTGCGCCTTCTAAAAAGATTTATAATTTTTTATAATCTGAGGTTCCTCCAGTTCATCTATACAGTTTGAAGAGGGTATTGATTACCCACAATTATCAATTAAATCCAATGATAGAATGGACATAGATATTATTATTATGTATTCCAAAAATGCATATGATTGGATGCAAGGCAGAGGTACCTCCACGAAACCTATGTACTACGCAAAGAGAATATAAAAAAGAATTTCGTCGAAATTTCATTATTGAGATGACATAAATATTATGAATATTGGAACCATAAATGGATTTGATTGGATGAAAAACACAATTAGCTCACCTCTTTGGCCAGTCAGGAACGTTTTCATCATAATTACATTTATAACAATCATAATTTCATTATTCAATTGTACAATTATTCCATTAAATATTATCTATGCATCTTCTAAAGATTAGCATGATTTGTGATCTGTGGCGCCTTGGGAACATCCTATAGGTCCACAATTGGTGGTTTATAAGAAATAGGAAAATTTGTNCGGAACATCCTATAGGTCCACGATTGGTGGTTTATAAGAAATAGGAAAATTTGTATATACTACTGTGTTCAAATAGGTGAATTTTGTTATAAAATAAAAAATCATTATTTCTTCATCCAAACCAATTTCATCTCTTCATCTCATTCGTATTCTCCCTGTCATACAATGCACTTATGCCAACGTTTTTCCATTCTTAGAAGCATGCGAGATACGCTTCAAAGAGCGCATTGATTCACGTTGAATCTGTTCAATAGATTCAAAGTAGTGTCCCCGGAGTTGTGTTACATGGAGTTAAGTCATAATAATTAGGCGGTTGCGGAACGATATTAATTCTTGGCGAAAAACTCACGAATTATTTCGAAGAAATGGAGTTTTTTTTGGCATCGAATGAGATTTGATTTTTCTAAGGCCCAAATGATCTTTCAAAATTGGTTGAACTGATCCATTTGAAATGGTAATTATTATTATATAATTATCAATCGACGATTTCCGAGTACCAATTCCTTGATTTTCCTTTGGGTGGTGCTCATCAATTGTCGGTTCGTTCGTGGCGTTCCAATCATCAACACGTTCTCTGCCTTCTTTCAACTTTTTATACCACTTATAAACATTTTTCTGTGACATATTGGATTCACAAAAGGCCTTCTGCCACATTCTGCAGGTTTCCGCAGTTGAATTTGCATTCCGCAAACAACATTAATTTAAAAGACTTCTTTGCTAAGCACTATCATAATTTTAGACACTGAGTAAATTGCGCTATAATCGCAATCACTTTTTATTGCGTATTACAATCGGTTTTTTCTTCTAACTCATTTAGTTTTTTTCGAATGAGATACTTATACTGATAGCGTAAATCTGCAAAACCAAAAGATTTATTCAATCGTGTTTAAATTTGGTGCTTATCGTATTAGGCTTTAATAAATCGTCCAAATGTGTACGAACTGCTTCATGTTTCAGTTTTGTTATTCATTTCTCTCATTTATAATTCAGCTGGGTAGATTTCTTCTTTTTATGATTAAAACTAAATTCATCCGGTGTGCCACAGCAAGCTTGTTGCATCTGTTTATTGAGTATTATAGCATGTATTAACAGCAGCCATCGGTACGCATGCATAATTCAACACAAAAAAAATTTAAAAAATACATACCATTTTTCAGAAGCCACGTAAAAAAAAAAACAAATTTATTTGAATTTAAAAATTTCACAATGCATAGAAACAATAATATTTTTAAATTTCTATAAATTTATCTTTTTAGTTTATTTTTAATGAAATAAATGTTTTTAATGATAAAATTGTATATAATAGTTAAATCCACTGTGTGTGTAATGTGTTTTTTTTTATCATAATTACAGGCTATCTGGCCTCGAAAATGGCTTGCTTGGATTGAGCTCTCGAATAAACGCCATTATGTGGTCTCGTTCTACAACGGAAATCGAAAATGTCGATATAATATGTTTTGGCCATTTGCTTTATGAAATGTGCACTGGTCAGGAGCTGACCACCCCAAAACCGTCCATGCGTGTGCTTGAAATGGAAATTGAACACTATCCACAGGTAAGCTGTGCGCTGGTGTCCAGACAGTAAAGTATTAAAAAACCTGCAAATAAGTCAAATAAAACGGTTTGGGCATAAATATTAAAATTTATATATATTACGCCATTCTGGGGCGTCTTGTTTCTAATTTTCATATGAGATATTGTCTGGAATAGCCTAAAACTCTAATGTAAGAGGGCATATGATTCAAACATGAGGAATCCCATGAAAAATTAAAAACATCCAATCAAATTCTCTCGTTGAATTAAAATAATGAATGTGGCATAATAAATTTTTCTTAAAACCTTATTTAGACCCCCATAGGTGCATTGGATGTACCCACACAGGTGCATCTGAGGTATCTCTGAGATTCACCCCCATTTTTGGATTGTTAATGCGGTTAAATTCGCTGAAATCCCAATTTTTGGACCGCAAATTTGAATTATATCTATTATGGTACATTTTTTGTTGGTACCGTGTTTTATCGAAATACTTCGTTTCACAAAACAACAATGCATAGAAGCTTTGGAGTTTGGACACATAACAGTTTCTTTATATTTGAAAGCAGCCATTTTCTAGCATATGTCACAATTATAATGCCAATTTGAATTAAAGAGCCTTTATCTTTTATGATCAGCGTATTTTAAATTTTTTCAAAATTTATTGCCATTTTTATAAAATACGTTAAAAATTCTATTTGACGTTCATAATAATAATGTATACTAATTTCTGGACCAATTTCCATCAGATTGCTACAATATTCTTCAATTTGAGGCAAATAGGTGCATAAGTTTGGTGCTTCCCATAGAATATTTGCTCCCGATATCATGGCAATTAGCGTGAAGCCCAAAGCTTTCTTTACATGCTACTGAAATTCTTCAACTTAAGAAAGGTAGGTGCATACGTTCAATTAGATCCAATAGAACGGTTTTCCCGATTTACGGCTAAGCGTTAAAGACAGTTGTTTCATCGCGTGCTTCTGTAAGTTTTATTACATTATTTGCATTTATTACTCTAAATTTTGGTATTGCTTTCATGTCCATTAGTCAAAGATTGATTTAAAATAAATCACTAATGGGTAGTATTTGGACGGTTTTTTGTGACTATTATTTGTCAAGTTCCAATTTACAACTTTATTCTTTTCCAAAGCAATTGAGAGACATTTTCTAAGCAATTGATAAAGTACTAATGGGAATTTGACAAACTCTGAGTGTTTTTTTCATACACCTTTTTTGGTCAGATTTTCCCTGTAAATAAATGCAAAATGCTTATAGACTAAAATTCTATTTGAGTATCCAGTTATTTTGTATGAGGACGAGTAGATCTTTTGCATAAAAGGTGAATGAAACTTCTGTATTCATATTTTTACAGGTCCGCCTTGACTAAGACAAATCCGTGCTGTTTAGAATTTATCTCTCAATTTTCCTGAGCTTGCTAAGTCAGCTTACGAATCATTGTCGCTTTGCTCAATACACGCACAGTATAGTACTGTAAGACCAAGGCTGCTGTCCGTTATATATCACGATTTCCTAGATTCCATGCGTTTGATTCCTGTCGTGGTGACACTAAATTAATTACTATAGCACGGACCATTTATCAATTCAGTGTTGAGGAGTATAGTGTAGCTGGTTACTTGGAAATAACATTGCTTTGCAAGTCTACAAGATTTCTGTGACCAGAAATCGACAATGGCTTCAACCCCATCTCATTTTGGAGCCACCAGTGTAAAATGTGTATATGTTTCACTTAGGGGATGCTTGGGCAACCAATTCCATTTGCCAAAGTCTATATAAATATGAAATTGGTCTTGATTGCTTAACATTTGTCGTCTACCCTAAGGTATGGATTTGATAGCGGCAGCAGGCAAAGGTATGTTGTTCTCTGTACTGTTATTAGTAGTTTGAACCCTCGAAAGTTCAACTTAATGATTGTTTTGTATATCCACGAAATGATTTGTGGGTTGAATTCTCATTTTAAGACCTGTACCCTTTCTCTTCTTGACGCATTACTCTTCAACTTTTCAATAACGCTGTTTCCTTTATGGGCTTAAGGTTAAAGGAAAAATATATTATTTAAATTTGACATGGTTTTTTTGAGTGGATGCTATCAATTGTTTGTATATTGCATTAGCTAAAAATTCTATCAATATTTAATATTACTTTCAGATTCTCGATGTCTTAGGCCTGATATTTGAACCACCTAGCGGTGTGTGTCCCTCTGTGGAGGATTTAGTGTTGTGTGACCTGTTCCGCAGCATCGACTTGCGTGAATTACGAGGACCATGCTTTAATGTGAGTATTTACTAATCGCACACATAATACTTACAGTTTGCATGCAATGATATTTACTTATTATTCATAAAACAAATGACAGACTATTAAACCGAGCCTTAGCAGATCCACATTAAACTTATTGCATGCCGTAAAAAAGCGGCAATGTGCAACTTTAGGTAATTCGTTTAGCGAAACAAGTTCGCCATGCTCACCGCCAACGTCACCACATGAACGAGTAACTGGGTAAGTACAACCCTTAAAAAAGTTACGCCATAAACAATTTGATAAATATAAAAAGTAATCTCAAATGTAAACCAGCTTAGTCATGGGCATATGTGTTTATTCGTTTAAATATAACATGGGTTAGAATATCATTCGATTTGCATATGTGCGTGTGAAATTATTTATGTCAAAAAAAAAA